>JAQGBX010006969.1:0-11897 GCA_034698745.1 Megaphyllum sjaelandicum | reverse complement strand
AAAATTGTTCAAACCACTTACAGGCAGGCAAAACTGCTGGCCTCAATCTACAGATTTGAGTACCCCTATTATAAAATAAATGAATGTTAATGTCAAATAATGTACAAGGTCATTCATATAAGTCATTCAATAGATGACAACATTCTTGTTAATGACAATTTCTGCTTTCATTAAAACATTGCATCACAAATAAAATTGTCTGAACCACATATTAAACATGTGTGACCGTTTAAGAAATCTTTGGGCATGTCAAATACAATGTATTGGTAATACAAGGACATCCACAAGACATTCCGACAGACAGTTTTCTTGTCAATGAAAACTTTAGTTGTAGTAAGAAAATTTGCATAATAAACCACATTTTTCAGGAGTCAGTCCAGCTGGCGACATTGACAAACCCTTTTTTCGAAGAATTTTCAATTTTTGGTTTGTTAGACTTGTCCATGTCACTGACTACGCATGCAGAAATTTATGCCTCAATTCACCAAACATGCCAAAATTAGTTTGTTGACACCCACGTTTCTCAACATCTGTTGATTGTGGTTTGGCTTTTCAAAATCTTTCAATTATCATTGAGGCGTAACGTAAAAGTCAAGTTTCGAGGTACATGCAACTCAAAACATAACAGGAATAACAGCTACACTAAGCAATTCTTTGTTCGCTTAGAAATTGGAAGAATATCCAACCGCAAGAGTTGCGTGGTTTGGATCTTGACCATTACCACAGACAGCATACCTCTCCAGAACTAGAAAGGAAATCTTTCTCAATGGTCTCTGAATGGTCGAAAAACATCTTCTAACGTCATTGTTGATTGTACACTTCAGAAAACATGCCACAGAAATGCAAGGAAAGCAAGTTTGGTATATAGTATAAAGAAACCAATATAAGGCTTTGGCTCGAATTTAACAATGTTAGTGACAAATGTTTCAAGAGCACATGATAGCTTACATATCTAATTAAAACATTAGACAAGTTTTCTTACTAGGACATTGATTAACCTCAAAAAATGGAGGCTTGAAGAAGATCTACCAGGCACGAAATCTACATGTATCTGATGGTATAATTCTAAATACAGTAAATCTTATGTTTTTTAATTTGCAACGTTTTAATCTATCGTTACTTTAAAATTACTTTTTTTTATCTCTTACATTTATTAATTCCTAGATGCTGCACTTCAAAATTTCAAAAACTTTTTCTAATTAATTTCCAATTAACCCTGGCATACATGTACTGTATGTCAAATTGATTATTGAAATCAATGCAAACACCAGTCCACATTGACAAGAAATACATTTGAAATATACATGTACCGGGC
Organism: Megaphyllum sjaelandicum; assembly: GCA_034698745.1. NCBI lineage: Eukaryota > Metazoa > Arthropoda > Diplopoda > Julida > Julidae > Megaphyllum > Megaphyllum sjaelandicum. The sequence goes on along the minus strand of JAQGBX010006969.1, from coordinate 10,582 downwards.
ACATTTGAAAATATAAGACTGGCACCTTGAATAAAGTTTTAAAACACACTTTTGAATAAATTGACGACAATAGATTAAAAAATGCATTGATTGATGTTAATGGAATGAAGAAAACAATTTGAAAACGATTTCAAGGACCCAAAATACATTTTTTAATTGAATTTTGATAACCCAAAATACATTTTGTAATTGAAGTTTGATAACCCAAAATACATTTTGTAATTGAAGTTTGATAACCCAAAATACATTTTGTAATTGAACTTTGATAACCCAAAATACATTTTGTAATTGAGTTTTGATAACCCAAAATACATTTTGTAATTGAATTTTGATAACCCAAAATACATTTTGTAATTGAATTTTGATAACCCAAAATACATTTTGAAAATGAATTTTAATAACCCAAAATACATTTTGTAATTGAATTTTAATACCCCAAAATAAATTTTGAAAATGAATTTTAATACCCCAAAATACATTTTTAAAAAGAATTTTAATACCCCAAAATACATTTTTAAAAAGAATTTTAATACATGTACCCCAAAATACATTTTGAAAATGAATTTTAATACCCCAAAATCGATTTTGAAATGAATTTTAATACCCCAAAATACATTTTTAAAATAAATTTTAATACCCCAAAATACATTTTGAAAAATGAATTTTGAAATACATTACAATGTTCAAATCTTTACATATTTAAAAAGTACATTTTAAAATATTTACAGTATTTATTAGAACAAATGCAGTGCATTTAAAATGATATATTGCGTTCCCAGAATGCATTTAATAGCTCATTCATGGCTATACAATTTAAATTCTATAATCCTCAAAGCATTTAAAAATGTATTATAAAACGCATTTCAGTGTTAAATGCATTTCTTTTCAACATTGGCAGTAACTCCAACAACGTCTGGCATTCGGTGCACAAAAAGGTGAAAATAAGTAAAGGAAAACATGCTTCAAGAGTACATTTTGCACATAAAAAGGAAGAGAAAGAAATAAAACATGGCTACTAAATCATGCAGTAAAGAAAGCAAGTATGTCTACAGGAATTCATGCGTGGGCATGACACTCAGAAACCATGGCCATTCGTCCGTGACATCCGAGTTAATAGTCTTTATGGATATTTAGGCCCTGGGGCAAACAAGTGGCCATATGGTCTTTCATGCATGAAAACAAAAGTCTGCATGTTTGAGGCAATTTGTTCGATGCTCACTGATCTACGACCTAGGGTCCTTTCACCTATAAGAAGCAGACTACTTATCATTCTCGCTGCCTTTTACGTTTTTCCCATCCCAGAGATTATACCACCGAAGAGTGATGTGTTATTGGAAACTAAGCCGGTGTGTGTGTGTGTTCAACTCTGGAAGCCGGAAGTTTGTACACGCATGCAAATGCGAGCTGAGCTCCATACATCAAAAAATGCTAAATTGATTGGAAATGCGTGCCAAGAAGGCCAGGGGCTAGGCACACAAAAAATCATTACTCTTTTGCGGGAAAAGCATAATTTGTAGATTCTGCAAAATCCCAGGAAATTTAACGGGATTAATGTCAGCCTGCGTACCAGATCATCAGCAGCAACCCGTTTTGAAAGTAAAATGTATACATCATGTTTGTGGTGCAAAAATGTATACGTATTACTAAAGTTTAACTATATTCAATTCAATTTAATTCAACTCAGTACCCTACAGTCAGCAACTAAATGCCATATGGTAGGGGGGTCAAGCCCATTTCAATGCATTTCAATGCAAATTTCATAAATTTAATGCAGTAAAACCTGTTAAGAGCTAGTGACCACCAACAAAATGAAATGTTGGTCACTGTACACAGGAGGTCACTATACAAAAAATGCCTGAATTTAATTAATATAATGAGCATGTACGCTGTACAACAGCGTACATACTTGTACATGTAGACTGTAAAACATGTAGTAAAAAACCGCAAACCAAAAACGTACAGAATCTGTTATCTGGTCACTTTTTAAGGTACATTGGCAATGTAAAAATGACAAAAAAGACAACACACACTGGTCACTGTACACAATAGACAGGTGGTCACTGGTCACTATACAGATAATTTTTATGCAGGAAATTTACACTAGAAAAAAACAAAACACTAAAATGTGGTCACCATTCAAGGGTGGTCACTTTTCCAGGATTTACTGTGTATAAAGGAAAATTACATTGTTTTTGATAAATAAATATAACAAATGTATACATTTTGCACCCATATTGAAAGAAAATGTATACATGTTTGTGGTGCAAAATGTATACGTGTCACTAAAGATTAACTATATTTCAATGCATATTTCATAAATTTAATGCAGTAAAACCTGTTAAGAGTGACCACCAACAAAATGCAATGTTAGCCGTCACTGTACACAGGAGGTCACTAAACAAAGAATTCCTGAATTTAATTAAAATAATGAACATGTACACTGAATACCTGTACATGTTGACTGAAAAACATGTAGTAACAAACCGCAAAACCAAAAACGTAAGAATCTGTTATCTGGTCACTTTTTAAGGTACATTTACAATGTAATTTGGAAAAAAACAACACACACTGGCCACTTACACAATAGACAGGTGGTCACTGGTCCCTATACAGAGAATTTTTATGCAGGAAATGTACTCTAGAAAAAACAAAACACTAAAATGTGGTCAACATAAACAAGTGGTCAGCATTCAAAGGTGGTGGTCACTTTTCCAGGATTTACTGTCTTAACAAGGTTCGACTGTATAATCTAATTAAATAACATCCTGTAGATTAAATAAATGTCATAAAAAATTAGTTGGCACAAATTATGCCATTGTTTCGGGAAGTAACATTTTGTAAAAATTTCAATTTTTAATAAAAAAATCTAAAAAAATTCAGAAAACATTAATATCGTTTTGTTTCATTTTCCAAAATTTCATGACAATCTCTTCAGCCATTTAAAAAAAGTACTAAAAAGGGTTAACATTTAAAGAGTTGATAATCTAGAATAATTTCATTTCCCCTTAACATTTAAAGAGTTGATAATCTAAAAGTAGAACAAAAATGCTAAAATCTTCTTAAATGGCGTTTTCAAAGCTAGGTGCATGGTAGATTAAACCACAACCTATCTTCCCTAAAACAAATAATGCAACAGTTTTCTAATGCAATTCACGCATTAGACGTTCATCTAAATCCCAGACGTATATTTTTTTACAACAATAATGCCCATCTTAATTAGGTCATGACCCAGCCAATGAGCAACGAGGATTTTCTTGAGCTTCTTCTTCTTCTTCTTCTTCTTTAGATGAAAGAATAACATCTAGGAAGCGTCCGCTCGTGTCAACTCCATCTCCAATAAGGTACTCTCAAATTAAAGATTTCTATCAGTATTAATCAATAGATAAATGAATAGGAAGCCATTGGCGCATGAACACTGAGCCTTCAACAAAAACAACTTCATTCGGCTTTATTATGCTTCCCTGATTTGCATTTTAATCAACTTTGCCTTTGCCTTTGACTCTTGCCTCAACTACTACATCTTTTTCCAGACTTTCAACATCTTGGGCAAACTCCAGGCAAAGCAATTTTTTTCCCAATTTTCTTTTTATACGAAAAAATATTGTGGAAAAAAAATGCCAACAACCTTAAGAAAAATGACGGGCCTGTCAAAGAGCGAAGTTAGTATTTTTCATCAAAATATGAAGACTGCTGATTATTCATAGACAAACAGACCATCAGTCATACAAGCTACATTACCAGCATCGAATAGACCCACAAACATGAAATGATACACCTTTGATGTCTATAACGTTACATCTTAAATACAGGAAAAAAATGTATCGAATATACAGTGTAACCTGTTAAGAATGACCACCGAAAAATAATACCATGTTGGTCACTGTACACAGGTAGTCACTTTACAAAGAATGTCTAAATTAAATTAAAATAATGAACATGTACACTGCACTTATACATGTAGACTGTAATACACGTTGTAAAAAAACCACAAAACCAAAAAAGTACAGAATAATCATGTCCAAGAGTTAAAGCAAGATGTTACGTGACTCATCCGTTATCTGGTCACTTTTAAAGGTACATTGGCAATGCAAATATTAAAAAAAAACACACTGGTCACTGTACACCATAGACAGGTGTTCATGGTCAAAATACAGAATTTTTTATAAAGGAAATGTACACTAGAAAAACAATATATTAAAATGAGCAACATAAACAGGTGGTCACTTTTACAGGTTTTACTGTATACACACATCCTAATATGAATGCATTTGAAAATACTGGTGTAACATCGTAAATCATTTTAAAATGCATAACAATATTCCATTTAAATTGCATTTTAAATTGCACTGTCCAGAATAAAAATTGAAAAGCATTTCAAAATGCATTTTAATAAAGCGAAATATATTTCTGATATGTATTAGTTTTCCATAATCTACGCAAAACGTGTAAAATTTTGCTAATTACTACTCAGAAAACGTGTAAAAGTTTGCTACTTTCTACTTAGAAAACGTGGAAAATTTTGCAAATTTCTACTCGGAAAACGTGGAAAATTTAGCTAATTTCTACTCGAAAAACGTGGAAAATTTTGCGAATTTGTACTCGGAAAACATGGAAAATATTGCAAATTTGTAGTCAGAAAACGTAATCAATTTTGCAAATTTCTACTCGGATAATGAGCATTGAGCTAACCTTGTAGAAATATAAATTTTGGATTGCCATGACTGCGTTGTATTTCCCTGATTCTTTGAAAATAAACCATTTTTCCCTGACTTTTCCAGGTCATTTTCAAGTTCCCTGACTTTTCCAGGCTTCCCAGATCTAAGGGAACCCTGATATACTTAAAATATTAAGGGACTATGTAAACCCCCTGTATACTTATTCAATCGTGAAAGTTACATAAAAACTTAAAACATAAGCTACAGCAACATTTGTCAATAAAACTTGTCCTAAATGAATTTATTGTGAAACAGCGAACGAATTGTATTTGTTCAAGTATTTGCAGATAAAATATAATTCACTTTCAAAAATATACAGCAGCAGACTGCTTTTCCAGACTATAGATTGTTGCAGTTGGTTTGGTTTATACGATTTTACTTCTGTCCATTGTTCAATCCCGAAAGCAATTTATAGTATTTGGAAGCGAACAATGAAAATGAAAACAAAGGCAAAGCATTTCATTGTTGCAGAAAATAATTAGAAATTTTTCAAAATGGGAACCAGAGCTAGGAATTTTCAGTGAAATCGATGAATGAAACAATTTGCAAGAAATTAAAAAGGAAATGTATTTCAGCCTTGCATTTTGTTTAATATCATACGTTTCTTTGCTAAAAATAAAAAAATAATTTCACTTAAATGAGGTAAGTAATGTATTCCAAATGTATTTCAAATATATTTGGAAATACATTTCAATGGGTGAAATTCATTTGAAATACATTATAAAATATATTTCAAGTTCTGAAATACATTTGCAATGTATTTTGGAAATACATTTTGAACTACACTACATTTCTAATAATGAAATAGATTATGTATTTTGTATTTATTATTTTGAAAATAGATTTCCAAAATTCATTGTAAAATATATTAGAACATTTATAAATACCGGTGCATCAGAAAATTCATTTAAAAATACAAATTGTACATTTTATCTATCAAATGACATTTTTAAATGTATTTTAGAAATTTTAGAAATTAATTCATGAAGAAATGTATTTTGTGGTGTATTATGAAATACATTTGTGATATATTATGCGATGTATGTTGTGGTAGGTTATGAAATACATTTGTGATATATCATGCAATGTATGTTGTGGTATATTATGAAATACAATTGGGGTGTATTATGAAGTACATTTGGGATATATTATAGAATGTATTTCAAAATACATTTTGGAATGAAAAATTGTCCCAATATGAAATCGATTCGTAATGTATTTTGGAAATACATTTCCAAAAATCATTGTTAAATATATTAGAACATTCATAAATACCGGTGCATCAGAAATTTCATTTAAAAATACATTTTATATCAAATGACATTTTCAAATTTATTTTAAAAATTTTAGAAATTAATTCATGCGATATATGATGAAATGTATTTTGTGGTGTATTATGAAATACATTTGTGATATATTATAAAATGTATGTTGTGGTAGGTTATGAAATACATTTGTGCTATATTATGAAATGTATGTTGTGGTATATTATGAAATACATTTGGGGTGTATTATGAAGTACATTTAAGATATAATATAGACATTTAAGATATAATATAGAATGTATTTCAAAATACATTTTTGAATGAAAAATTGTCCCAATCGCCATGTATTTTAAAATACATTTTGCATTATATATTCCAAAATACATTTCCTTTCCATGTGGTAGACTTATATTTATCTTCAAAAAAATAGTTTACACTGCTAAGATTCATCATATTAAAGCATCAACTGCATTTTTCCATGGCATCGTTCAATCAAGCCCACATCCGACTTAATCTCAAACTTAATCTCATCTTAGCGAATAGTTCTCATCCAAGGTAAAATATCTAATTTCAGGATTTGGCCGCCAGTTCAGAAAACTTTCCTACTCTCTTCTTTTATTATCTTCATCCTTAAGATCCTATTAAAAGCGTTGGCAAAATGGGACCATTGAATGTATCCTACAAAAGCCCTGATATTTTAATATAAAACGAGCAGCCAAGCAGCTTACAGAAGCTGATGAGTAATGAGATTTTTGCATTTGGATTCGTTAACGTTATACACGCAACTATGGAAGAAGAGATTTATTTATTAGCAGAAAAAGTAAAGTATAGGGCCTTATGTTAAGATTCCTCATCCTCGAAGAACTTCTTGGGAGGTTCTGACACATTGACAACTGGGAGAATAAATGAAGCAGAATTAAGAATTTTTTTTTATTTCTTGGCCCAAGTTACTTTTGCAATAATGCTGCTTCGAATATCAATGAAGAGACTAATTAATTGTTAAAATGCATCGAAGAGAGAGAGACAGGGAATGAAGGGAAGAACCAAATATTGAACAATACATATCGTTAAGCGGAACATAATACGAGAAGGCTTTACTGTCAGGACTTTGAACAACATCTCCTCTTCGCTTCGCACCTTAATTGAATGTTTAGTGTGTGTATGGCGTCACAAATTTATCAACGTATCTGAATATCGTGGCGTGTTGTCACTATCAATAATCGCTAAAATAAATTAGACCTAATTGAAGAAGGAAATCCTGACACTGTCTGCAGGCGACGTAAAAGGATGTCAGAGTCAGTGCTGAAACTGGTTGCTTGCATGTACTTGTTGCAAAAAATTGATCGGAAACTGACAATGTTTGCGGCAGAAACCGATAGTCATTTTCTCAAGAAAACGAATGTAAAATGATATTTGATGCAAAACCTGACTGTGAACTGATGTTATCTGCGGTAAAAATATGATTGTGTATCAATAAAAGATTTATGTACGCGTATGCAGGGTGAAACAATAGATTGCCACCCAATTTTTGTTCTTTCCTGTTATAGTTACGTCAATTCTGTTTGTGCGGCTCAATAGGAAGTCATGTGTGCTCTACCCAATGATGTTGTTACACATGACCTACGACAATGCTTTCGCGGAAACACACAGTAGAATCCATTTAATAGGTTCCGGAAATAAAGATAGGTCGGATATTATGTTGCAAAAATTGAGAGCAAACTGATGTTTGTTGTTAAAACTGGTTATATTTGCTTTAGAAACAGATTTCGTACTGATGACTAGTATTGCCAAAACCAATGATATTTACAACAAATTTTTTTTGTAAAATGATATTTGATATACAAAACTATGGTGTAAAATGACTACACGTTCTAAAAGTTTTGGCTGTTAACTGATGTTATCAGTTATACAATCTATTTAAAAAAGGAAAATTAGTGCCAAAAGCATCGCAAACTGATTCTGTTTTTTTGCAAAATCGGACTGTCAATGATGATTTACTTTGAAAAAGCGGATTTTCATCTGATGATAATTTAAAATGATATCTTAAAATGATGATATAGGCAAAACTTGCAAAACTTGAATGAAACCTGATGTCATCTGTAGAAAATATGATTTAAGTGTAAACTGACGATATCTTTTTCATAAACACATTGCAAACTGATGATATTTTATGCAAAATCTGACTGTAATACAAGGATAATTGTCGAAACTTGATATTTGATCAAAAAAATGATGGTTATGAAATTTATTGACGTTTTCAGAAACCTGCCCATTGAATTTATTCCAACACAATGACTATGGTATTTATTAATCTTTTAAGAGTTACCATTAACCCTTCAAGTGAAAGTCTTTCATTTAGAATTTCCTTTGATACATTAAGCAGCTTTAGTGTAGACTATTTTACAATACCTCACTCGAATTTGAACAGACATTTAAGCAGAAATAATCAAGAAACCCCAAATTTCGGAAAAAAAACCTGTTCAATCCAAACACCGTAAATCTTACGCGCTGATATAATCGCCATTGTTTGACCACATGTGTAACAATAAGCTTGGATAAAATGAAGGAAAATCAATAATTTCAATTAAGTTTTAAGCTGGAAGCTTGAAAATTTGCTGAAAAGTATTCTAGCGAGGGCTTCGTTGCGTCAATTCGCTATAAATCCAGCGCAAATAAAGGGAATGAAAACTGGAAAAGGTTAAGAGTCATGCCAGGTCTCTTTTAATAGCCTGCCTTCAATTAGTAGCCAGATCAATAAAATTCAAACCCAAATAACGGTTTGAAAGTTGATTAATTTGATATGATTTTGATAACTGAATATTACAGATAAACGATTGGGATAACCAAAAAGATGGTAAAGAACACGTGATTCATGTTACTGAACATGTCCACGTATAGAGCCATGTATGCCCTACCAAAATATATGAATTTACCACGAATTTACCAAGAATAATTATAAAACAGAGAAGCAAGATTGAATTAACTTAGTATTATTACTACCATTCCATATGCAGAATGGTGGTCAAGAAAAAGTTAAAAAGGTTATATATTACCATAATGTACAGTTATGATTATGCATATCAAATTTCTTCGTGAATATACTACAAGTTTACATTTAGAAGTTAATTTTGAGAGTATTTTTTTAAAACTGGAAACGAACTTCCCTACCAAGTGGCATTTATTCGCTAACTGTCTAGGGTAATGCGTTGAATTGAATTAAGAGCCAAACATTTGCACCAAATTATTTTGTATACTCGGCATAAAGTAAGATAAAAGTATAAAATACATTTATAATTTTTCCAGATATTAAATTGCAGATTTGTATCAAAGTTTCTCATATTTTTATCTTGTTAAAAACCAACAATCCCCGGAAAAGACGTTTGAAGGCAGCCCGGCATAACAACAATGTTGGCAGTGATTGCCATCTTTAGTTAGACAGTTTCAACAAATTTACTTAATGAACACATCGACAGATTCAACACTATCCTATGCACTTATAACATGTATTTAAACCAAACCACAACTTATTTTGTAAAATATGCGCAGATAAGAGATTTTCACTTATTACTGACGCTAGCGCCATCTGGCACGCAAAAGAAAAGCACGCAACGCCCAGACTGGAACTGTTAATGCTTTAATTTACAATATTTTTTCTCTTTTACACATTCATGATGTTGATTGAAACATGAAACACTTTTTTCCGGTTCGTAAGTTTGTTCGTTATTTTTTATATCTCTTTTTAAATTTAAAACGTCTTTCTTACTCATCCTTTATAAAAAAATAACACGAAACATGCCAAAAAGAAGAGCTCAAGGGTCACACTCACAGTTCCTTTGATAGTATTTTTTTGTTTGTTTTGTTTTCATATTGTTATCTTCTCTGCGCGGTTAAAAGTCCATATTAAAATACCGAGCCGACCGGAAGCAGCTGATGACGTCACGGAGGCGGAGCTCGAAGCAGGAAACGGAAACGTAAAAACCTTTGAACGCGCGAAAAATCAGACAAAAAAAGTTTGCTTTTTTTCAACTATTTTTTTTGGTTTTTTTTCAGGGGGTACGTGGAGAAGAAACTGAAAATTTTTTGGGGAAAAACTCTTTTTTCTTGAGTTTTGATTCATCATGATCCCAACATCCACAAACATAAAAAATGTGAACGATTTTTGGAGGACTAAAATGACGACTGAGAAATCAGCACTGACGTTGCATATTTCACAACGAAGTAGCTAAAAATGTACACACTTACTAAGTCAGTTTTTTGTTTTTTTTTATCTTTTTTTAAATGTTGAGGAGGATGGACTTAAAACTTTGGGTTATTACAGGAAGTAATTTTTCTTTTTAATTCGTTAGGATAAGAAAATAATTTCGGTGATAGTTGCTTAATCGATGGAGGGCTCGAGTTATCGGTTATTAAAAAAAGAAAAACAAAGATAGAAACAAAAACCAAAAAATGATTACATTAGGAGTACTCAAATCTGTAGATTGAGGCCAGCAGCTTTGCCTGCCTGTAAGTGGTTTGAACAATTTTTCTGACCTTTACACGCGTTGACATCTAGGTGTCATCTAGGTCAAAGAATCCAGTATTCCTATTGGCAAAACGGAAGTA
>JAQGBX010006968.1:0-11900 GCA_034698745.1 Megaphyllum sjaelandicum | reverse complement strand
GTTTTGGTCAGGGAATTTTGGATTTTAGTCAGGGAAAAGTCAGGGAAATTGAAAATGAAAATTTTGTGGCCACCCTGATCAATGATATCTTTGGGAAAAAACCTCTGCCTCATGCAAAAAAATGACGTCATTTTCAATTACCTCATCGTGACTAAAAATGACCAAAAATCTTGAAAACATGAACCTGTTTTTAATATATGCATAAAGGAGCTAATAAGTTTTTTAATTTGCAATGGATTTCAAGGATTATTTTAACTATATATGTTATTGTACATATTTCCTAGGAAAAATGAATAAAATGTTTTATTTTTGTTAAGAAATATTTAATAAAAATATATGTTATAATAATATAATTGATAGAAAATGAATAATGCATGAATATTTCCTTATATCGAAACACAAAGTGATTAAGGCTAGATAAGTTTGACAACCTATAATTAAAGGTAAATCCTTTTTTATGGCAAGATGCTATTCAGCTTGCCCTAGGATTACAATTTGTTATTATTTCCTGTTCAAGGACAACACCATTGTGTATAGCAACCTTGGTAACGTCATTTCGTTATGCCAGGTAAAAAATGCAATGCATTAAAATATGTTTCATGGGATGAGATTACATTGATCTCTCTATAAATAACGAAATGTTACTTTAATCTTGGGTGAGAAATGAGAATTGCTGAAGCAGGTATGTGATACATCGTCAATTTACTCCGACAAATCTGTAAAATATTGCCCTGAGTAGTTTATTCAGGTTGCTAATAATTGTTATCGTAAACATTGCATTTTTCATTCAAAATGCTCGGCACTCCATTTGTACGAGACTATCCTGTGAACATATTATACGTTTATTTAATGGCATTATCAGATTTCCGTTTCAAATATTTCATATTTCAGCTGAATCCTAGTTTCCTTCACATTCTTTTAATGGAAATTTGTTCGAGGAAAGATGTTTAATGCCAGGAAATGTTTTCAATGTGCTGTAATTGTGGCAATATGTTTTGTAGCAAACTGGTTTTAAACCAATGGTTTTTAATCAGTATATTGTTCAGTAAAGCAACTAGATGGCAGCCACGGTAAATTGCCGTTTTGCATGCTCTAAGACCGAAAAACACCTTTTTCATGACTAAAAACTGGTCATCTTCTTCCTCTCATCGCCATTCGTATCCGTTGCATTTCAGAAAGCGTTCCCGATGGTCCGTCCGAGTGATGCCTCGTGCCGCGAGACGAGGAAATGACCTCCGATTCGGTGAGCAGGGAGATGGGCCGCACAGGTTCGGCGGAGGGCGCGCTGGACACCACATCCAACGACTGGAAATACTTGGAGACCAACAGCAGCCAGATGACCCTGCACGACCCCGTGGACCATAGCATCAGCAGGACGGAAACCTCGGATTGCGGTTGGTGGATAATCAGGCCGAGATGCTTGCGGCATTTCGTGGTTCCCAAATGGGTGCTCTTTTGGCTGTGCTGGGCAGGCGCCCTCCAAGGCATGGTGGTCAACGGGTTCGTCAACGTGGTCATCACCACCATCGAAAGGAGGTTCGACTTGCGAAGCACCGAGACCGGCTTGACCGCCGGCGCTTACGACATCGCCTCCTTCCTCTGCCTCGTGCCCGTGTCTTACTTCGGCGGCCGGCCCACCGGCAACAAGCCTCGCTGGCTGGGATGGGGGATGGTGGTCATGGGACTGGGCTCCTTCCTCTTCGCCGTGCCTCATTTCACCGCCGGTCTCTACACCCTGGACGATGAGCGAGAGCTGTATTGCGCGTCCGACAACGCCTCGGCCCTCGAGGGACACTCGTCGCTGCGCTGTCAGTCCACCGCCATTTCCGCTGCGGGACTGTCGCTCTCCGACTACAAGTACGTTTTCATCTTCGCCCAGTTGCTGCACGGTGCCGGAGCCACGCCGCTCTACACGCTCGGCGTCACCTTCCTGGACGAAAACGTGCAGACCAAGATGTCTTCCGTTTATGTTGGTAATTAAGTTTTACGTTTTACAGAAATGCTGGAAAACCTGGGAAACCTAGAAAAGTCAGGGAATAATGATTGTTTTTGAAAAAGTCAGGGAAAACCAACGTAGTCAGGGCCCATTTGGAAACCTTTTTACATTTTCCCAGTACAAATTTGCAAAATTTGCCACAGTTTCTGAGGACAAATTTGCAAAATATTCCACGTTTTCCGAGTACAAATTTTGAACATTTTCCGAACACAAAATCTTCAAATTTTCAACACTTTTTCATGCAAATTTTCCACGGTTTCCGAAGACAAATTATCAACATTTTCCGATTACGAAATCGCCAAATTTCCAACACTTTTTCGTGCAATTTTTTTTTAAAAACTTTAAAATTTTCAAAATTGTCATTAGTGTAATATTTTCCTTCGTCGATTTTGCAAAAATAAGTCAATTTTTGACATTGTCATTGGTCAGGGATTTTTTTAAAGCCGGGAAAAGTCAGGTAAGTTGAAAATGAAATTTCTGGGGAACCCTATTTTTTGAATTTCTCGAGATCAGACATATTTCGAAGTTGGTATTTTTTTTAAGGATTTTGGAATTTCTAAAAAACTAATATCAATCTATCGTGGTTTGGATTAAACATTCGATTGGGGCAAATTTGGCCCCAATCGAATGTTTTGTCCAGATTTTGTCCAGAGACACCAACTGTTAACTGCACGGTGACTCGCGGGTGTTTTAACCCCTTGAAGACGTAAGAGGTTTTAAGAGACTGAATGGTGTCTCATGTTCTCCTCTACAGGTGTGTATTATGCGATGGCTATTGTCGGTCCGGCCATTGGCTATTTATTGGGTGGGCAGTTCCTGAAGATATACACCGACGTGGGCAGAGTGGACCTTGCTACGTAAGTACTTGGTGGTTTTGTTTCGAATCAAGTTTTCCGAAATCTCGTATCATCTTTATGGCGATGACTACCGGCGTTTGGGTTAATTTTTATAAGATTTTAAATTATTTTTCCTTCAGCTTGCACTTAAATGCTAGCAGTACCGTTTGGGTCGGAGCCTGGTGGATTGGATTTTTAATGGCAGGAGTCCTCTCCCTTTTCGTGGCCATTCCCATCATGGGCTTTCCGAAAGAACTTCCAGGTTTGAGTTTCCGTTCAATCCCGAACGAATTTTGTTTCCCCCGAATTTGTAAGTCCGAGCGATGCGAAACCGCTTTTTTTTTCGTCGTTTAGGATCTCAGGAAATAAGGGCTCAGAAGATATCGGAAGCTCATCAGGGACCATTGGATAGCAGCGCCGTGAATCAAGTGGGATTCGGAACGTCCATCAAGGATTTGCCCCAATCTCTCAAAATGTTACTTACTAATCCCACCTTCATGTTTCTTAATATTGCTGGTGCCTTTGAAGGTGAGTGTTTTTTGCAAATTTGGTTTCGTTTTGCCGGTCAAAAGCCAATTAATTGCTTTCTCGGGAGTGAAGGGTTTCTGATCGACGCTGCCGTCGCTAAAAGTTTCGTTCGATTTCTCGTTAGTGTAGCTCTTTTGCTCTCTGGCTTTGCGGCATTCCTTCCAAAATTCATCGAATCGCAATTCAACGTGGGAGCAAGCTGGGCCGCCTTACTAGTAGGTATGAAACGAAACACGAACATATTAGTAAAAGTCAAAAAATCCCGATGCTAGCAATACGGATTTTTTGGAAAATTCAAACATTTTCAAGTAGTTGGGATTTTGCGGCCGAGAGCGGTTAAGTCATGAATCAACAAGATGAATCTCTGATCATGTATTTTCCGTAGATCAAAAACGGCGTTGCTAGTTTCACTTTAACGGCAAAGTATTAAAAATTTGTGATTTCTTTTTCTGATTTCTGTGATCTTGAGAAAAAAATCTGGGAATCTTCAGATCAAAGCAGACTCTTTTACGCAAATACTCGCTAGCGGAACGTGTTTTCGTATCAACCTGGTTTCGTTATGTTCTCGCTCGCTTCAGGTAGCGTGATCGTATCTTCGGGTGGAGGCGGCACGTTCTTGGGTGGCTACCTCATCAAACATTTCCAGTTGCGCTGCGGTGGAATCATCAAGCTGTGCATCGGCTTCGTTTTGATATCGTTGGTGTCGTGTTTCGTGTTTCTTATGAGCTGCCCGGTTATACCTTTCGCCGGGGTTAACGCGCCTTATTCCAGTGACAGGTAAGCTCGCATTTTTTCAACGAAAATTTTTGAGTTTCGTCTGCTCCGATCTGATTTTTTTCACCCCCTTTTTTTCTCACTGTCCAGCTTCGAATCTCTGCCGATGTTAAATGGCACCTGTTCCAATCACTGCCATTGTTCCTCGGATAATTACGACCCCGTTTGCGGCATCGATAACGTTATCTATTATTCTCCCTGCCATGCTGGCTGCACCGATGTTGTCAAGCTGGACTCTGGTAATCATCAGCAAGTAAGTGTTCTTAAATGATTTGAGTTTTATAATAATGCGTAGCCGAGTTGAAAATTGAGCGGCAGAATCATTTTTGTAAAATTTGTGATTTTAGTTTGGAATTATGTAGTCTAGGTTTAGGTAATCTGTATGATCGACAATCAAACAGGTAAAACGGTTTCCCCAGACCTGGAAGACCTTGAAAAGTCAGGGAAAAATGGTTCATTTTGAAAAAGTCAGGGAAATTCAATGAAGTCGTGGCGATCCAAAATTAATACTGCAACATTGTTAGCTCACGGCCCATTTTCCGAGCAGAAATTTGCAAATTGTTCCACATTTTCGGAGTACATATTTGCAAATTTATCGCGGTTTCCATCTACAAGTTTTAGACATATTTACACGTTTTCTCAGTACAAATTTGCAAAAGTTTCCACGTTTTTTGTGAACAAATTTTCAAACTTTTTCACGTTTTCCGAGTACAGATTGGCAAAATTGTCCACTTTTTCCTTGTAAAAATATGCAAAATTTGCCAGGTCTTTCGAGTACAAAGTTGCCAAATTGTCCACGTTTTCCTTGTACAAATTTTCAAATTCTCTAGGTTTTCCGAGCACATTAATTTCCAACAGTTACGGAATACAAAATTTTCCCATTTAGAAAAAAATGTCATGCAATGTTATTAAATTTAAAAAAAAAAGTTCTATGTTAATTTTCAAAATTGTCTTTAGTAAATTAAAAAAAATATTTACCAGTTTTAAAATTGCAAAATATGTCAATTTTTCACGTTGTCGTTGGGCAGGGAATTTTTTTTAAAACCTGGAAAAGTCAGGGAAGTTAAAAATGAAATTTCTGGGGAAACCCTGTGATAGTCTTGATTTCACAAAGGGAGAATTTTTTGTTTTAAAATTTGTGATTTTAGTTTAAAGTCATCTAGTCTAGGTTTAGGTAATCTGTACGATCGACTGTCGAATGGTGAAAATTAAGCATTTTATTTCGGTTAGCTTTTGCTGGTTAGTGGTTATAAAATGTCGGGATGTATTCAGTTCAAAGTTATAATTTCTTCGCAAATTGTCTTTTCCAGGCCTTTGCCAATTGCAGTTGCATCAGCCGGAGCGAATCCACGAACGGGACGGACCCGATAATGGCTACGAGGGAACCGTGCCAGGGCCATTGCGAGAAACTTCCAATATTTCTCGTCATAACCTTCATCTTCAGCTTGTTCACGTTCCTGGCCAGTATGCCCGCATTGTCCGCTACGCTCAGGTGAAAATCTCGGTCGCAGGTTTTGGACGAAATTTAAAAAAAAAATTGCGGCTCTCTTTGACGGTCGATGACTTTACAGGTGCGTGGCTGATCAGCAGAGATCTTTCGCTTTGGGAATCCAATGGATCATCGTTCGCCTTCTCGGCTCCATTCCTGCTCCCATAATCTTCGGCGCCATGATGGACGCCACGTGCGTTCTGTGGCAAAATTCGTGCGGCCATCAGGGATCGTGCAGAGCCCACGATAATTTTCTGATGAGCAGGTAACTTGATTTTTTGCGAGAAATTTTGTGTTTTTTCAGCGATAGTCGGTTCTTTAATAATTATTTTATATCAACCATTTCTTAATTTCCAAAAGCGTTAACATTTTTAATCGGACGTTTTGCCGTCGTTTTTTCAGGTACGTTTTGATAATCTCCTTGGTGGGAAAAATCCTGTCTTCGTCTTGCTTCTTCCTCGCCTGGTTCCTGTATAAACCTCCGCCGGAAGACCAGGCGCTGAGCCGCAACCACAGCGTCACCACGGCGTCGATAAACGCCACCATCAAACTGGACGGTCCCAACGGCGCGGACGTCAGCGTGGAACACGATGCCCCGGCCGAAGAGGCGGTCGTCGCCGGTCAGCAGCATTGGGGCAGAGTGTTGCGAACCAGCGCCGGACTCTGACACGAACACTGCGTTGGTAAGGCGCCTAGCACGTAGCGTAACGAGATGAGATTCATATCCGATTTCTCAATACCTCTTCACCCAAATGATACTTGCTGCCCTTCGAACGTGAAATCCGAAACGGGAAATGATGGAACTGGATCTTTCGTGGGCAGGACACGATATTAGAACTCCGCACATACTCGATGATCTTCCGGTGATCCACGAGACGATATCCGCAATGCTAAAATTTTTGTATAACATCTTCTTTCGATAAGTGCCGATCATAACTTGTTACTCGGAGGTTTAAGTTCCTCCTCGTAGCGCGGTTCATCTACCTACGAGCTAATTGGCGTTTATAAAATATGAAAATTTTGACCTTTTACGCCTGAAATTTTTGATTTTTTTTACAGCGTTTATTATTTATTTATTTTTTAAAATTAAGCTGGAAAATTTAGACATGAATTGCCAAAGGTAGAGGAATCGTAGTGCGAGATAAACAGTAAATCTTAAAAGGTATTTTTTGCGGGTATTGGCTTTGTGAAATGATTTTGAAATTACGTGAAATGAGAATGGCGCGAGTTGATCCGACTAGCATTTCGTGGCCGAAAGCTGAAGTCGTGGTCAAACGCAAAACTAAAGAGAAAAATTGCACGTAGCAGCATTCTCGTAAGCACGGTTTCAGCGCCGCGACATCACCGAAACCCCTCGATCGTCCGCTTCTTCTCCGTTAACAGTATTACACACCATCGCGCGATTATCATTTTTAACGACTCGTAATCATATTTTGCATCAGGTGGAACACCATCCATTTTCTAGATGAGAATCAATACCCTCGATTCGTCGTTAACTTCGTAGTACGTTGATTTATTTCGATGAAACTGAAGCATTTTCCAGATATTTAACGAAATTAGTTCGATGGATATGTTTCGAGTTTAAATGTTGACGGCTACGCGTAGTTTTTCGTATTATTTTTATTGGTCATCCAGTAAGTGCATTGATAATCACCCGAGAGAAATTAACACATTTTAACAGGGTTCCCCCAGACCTGAAAAACCTGGAAAAGTCAGGGAAGAATGGTTTATTTTGAAAAAGTCAGGGAAACTCAACGCAGTCACGGCGATGCAAAATTAACACTTCTACAAGGTTAACTCAGGGCCAATTTTCCGAGTAGAAATTTTCAAAAAAATTTCACGTTTTCGGAATACAGATTTGCAAAATTGTCCACGTTTTCATTTACAAATTTACACAATTTTCCACGTTTTCTGAGTTAAATTTGCAAAATTTTCCGCTTCTCCAAGTACAAATTTGCAAAATTTTCCACGTTTCCCGAGTACAAATTTGCTAAATTATCCACGTTTTCCTAGTACAAATTTCCCAAATTATCCACGTTTTCCTAGTACAAATTTTCAAAATTCTCTAGGTTTTCCGAGGACAAAATTGTTTCGCAATTTTGTCCGAGCACAAATTTTCAACATTTACGAATACAAGATTTTCCCATTTAAAAGATTTTCACGCAATTTTTTTAATTTTTTAAAAAAGCTCTACGTTAATTTTCAAAATTGTCGTTATTGAATTTAAAAAAATATTTTCATGTGTCAATTTTGGAAAATATCAATTTTTCACCTTGTCATTGGTCAGGGAAATTTTTTTTAAAACCTGGAAAATTCAGGGAAGTTGGAAAATAAAATTTCTGGGGGAACCCTGTTTAAAATTGCTTTTATTAGGTTTAGAAGGTGTGCTCGCCGTAATTTATTATTTGTAATCTATTTAATTTATGGGATAATGGACGGTGTTCCGAGGTTAATTATAACAGTGAAAAACGTTAAATGTTGTACAATATTCTATACGATATCTAATTCGACATTCATTCCTCAGCTCGCTGACATTAATTTATTATTATACCTTTTTTCCTTCAGGAAAATTTTTGATAAAGAGTTTTATATACACACATTTTCATCAAACGGTAAAACAACACCATATTTCAACTATTTTTTTATCTGATATTCATTTGCGAAATGTAGCGTGATATTTCTAGTGGCGTGTGTTTTTTGTTTTGTTTTTGTTTTGGATTAATTACGTAGTAAATTCGACCGAAATGCGATTAGTATCTTTAATTGTGGCACGAAAGACCGTAGTTTACAACAAAAATATCAAAAGAATGATAAACCCCGCACCCATAATGCTAATTAAAAGGAAATTATTGATTGCTGTCAAAACAGGGTTCCCCTAGACCTGGAAAAGTGGGGGAGGTTGAAAATGTCTGGAAAAATGACGTTTTTTTGAAAAAGTCAGGGAAATTGAACGTATTAATTGTGTCAAAATCCAAAATTAATGCTTCTGCGTGGTTAGCCGAGGTCAAATTTGCAAAATGTTTAAATTTCTCATAAATTTGAAGATTTCCAACATTTTTTAGCACAATTGGGTCAAACTTTTTAACTGTTTTTAAGGAGCAATTAATTTGCAAAAATGTTCAATGATTCAGAGGACAATTGGCAAAATATCCAAAAAATTGCAGCACAAATGCACAAACTTTAAAACTGTTACCGAGGAGAAATTTACAACATTTTTCAGCACAATTGTGCAAACATTTCATCTGTTTTTGAGGAGAAATTTTCAAAAATGTTAAATGATTCAGAGGACAAATTGGCAAAATATCCAAAAAATTGCAGCACAAATGGGCAAACTTTTCAACTGTTTTCGAGGAGAAATTTGCAACATTTTTCAGCAAAATTGTGCAAGCAATTTCATCTGTTTTTGAGAAGAAATTTGCAAAAATTTTAAATGATTCAGAGGACAAATAGGCAAAATTTACAAAAAAAATTTCATCACAAATGGACAAACTTTTCCACTGTTTTCGAGGAGAAATTTACAACATTTTTCAGCACAATTGTGCAAACATTTCATCTGTTTTTGAGGAGAAATTTGCAAAAATTTTAAATGATTCAGAGGACAAATAGGCAAAATTTACAAAAAAATTTCATCACAAATGGACAAACTTTTCAACTGTTTTCGAGGAGAAATTTACAACATTTTTCCGCACAATTGTGAAAACATTTCATCTGTTTTTGAGGAGAAATTTTCAAAAATTTTAAATGATTCAGAGGACAAATTGGCAAAATTTTCAAAAAGATTTCATCACAAACGGACAAACTTTTCAACTGTTTTCGAGGAGAAATTTGCAACATTTTTCAGCACAATTGTGCAAACATTTCATCTGTTTTTGAGCAGAAATTAATTTGCAAAAATGTTACATGATTCAGAGGACAAATTGGCAAAATTTCCAAAAAAAGTTCATCACAAATGGACAAACTTTTCAACTGTTTTCGAGGAGAAATTTACAACATTTTTCAGCACAATTGTGCAAACATTTCATCTGTTTTTGAGGAGAAATTAATTTGCAAAAATTTTAAATGATTCAGAGGACAAATAGACAAAATTTCCAAAAAAAAGTTCATCACAAATGGACAAACTTTTCAACTGTTTTCGAGGAGAAATTTGCAACATTTTTCAGCGCAATTGTGCAAACATTTCATCTGTTTTTGAGGAGAAATTTGCAAAAAATTTAAATGGTTCAGAGGACAAATTGGCAAAATTTACCAAAAAAAGTTCATCACAAATGGACAAACTTTTCAGCTGTTTTGGAGGAGAAATTTGCCACATTTTCAACAGATTTCTGAGGACAAATTGGCAAAATTTACGAGCTTATCAAGCTTATCGAGCTTATCGAGCTTATAAATTTGCAAAACTTTCAACATATTCGAAACGTAAATTTTTGAAAATGTTCAAGGAACTTTCAAAAACTTTTGCAAAATTTTCCTATGTTAATTACATCGATTACATCGGAATTTGTCAATTTTGTCGTAACTGTGCATTACATGTAACTAGTGACCAATGCTAGATTTACTTTTATTTGTTTTTTTTTTAGAGATTTTTGATATTTTTGAAGATACAGTCTTGTACGTGTGGCTGAAAGGTAATCAGTTTTGAATCTCAATTGTACCTTAATACAATGGATTAAAAATGCTATCGAATGTAATTTTTCTCATTTTCTGATTTATTTATGCAGGTGAAATTAAGTTTTGAATTGATGGAAAAGTACCCTAGGTTTGAATCTTTTAGATTTTTATTTGATAATTAATTTAGCATTTAATTCGTAAATTAATAATAATTACACAATTAATAGATAAGTAGATGTACAATTGTATATACTTACACCAACTTAATTGGTGTGTTAATAAGAAGTACATAATTAGTTCGATAATTAATCAATTTATTAGGTAATTATTACTGAGTTCCCCCAGACCTGGAAAACCCAGGGAAAGAATAATTTATTTTGAAAAAGTTAGGGAAATTCAATGCAGGCATGGTGATCCAAAATTCATACTTTTACAAGGTTAGCTCAGGGCCCATGTTCCGAATACAAATTTGCAAAATTTTCCACGTTTTCCAAGTACAAGTTTGAAATTTTTTTCATGTTTTCCTAATGCAAATTTGCAAAATTGTCCACGTTTTCCGTGTACAAATTTTCAAAATTCTCTAGGTTTTCCGAGTACAAATTTTCCACATTTGCCGAATACGAAATTGTCACATTTAAAAAAAAATTTTCATGCAATTTTATTAAATTTAAAAAAAAGTTCTATGATAATTTTCAAAATTCTCAGTAGTGAATTTTAAACAAATATTTTCCAGTGTTAATTTTGGAAAATATGTCAATTTTTTACTCTGTCATAAGTCAGGGAAATTTTTTTAAAACCTGGAAAAGTCTGGGAAGTTGAAAATAAAATTTTTGGGGGAACCCTGTTAGTTGTATTTAATTTATAAATTAAATTGTATTTCGTATTCCTGATGAATATCCCCACAAAAAGAAATTAAGCCATTTTCATTCGCATTTCTCTTAAAAAAAGCACTGAAATTTAAAACTTATTAGAATTAAATATTCTAATATTCTAGACGGTCTCGAAATATATGTTTTGTTATTCTACTTAAAAAATAATTTCGCAGTAATTTACAATTTAAAAAAAAAAATTCCAGCTTTATC
Organism: Megaphyllum sjaelandicum; assembly: GCA_034698745.1. Taxonomy (NCBI): domain Eukaryota; kingdom Metazoa; phylum Arthropoda; class Diplopoda; order Julida; family Julidae; genus Megaphyllum; species Megaphyllum sjaelandicum. The sequence goes on along the minus strand of JAQGBX010006968.1, from coordinate 590 downwards.
CGGACTCGAACTTAGGATTAGCGTGCCTAGAATCAGTGTGTTTCGTGGCGCCATCTAGCGAGAATCGAAGCAAGCGTCTTTCATTCTAAAAAAAAAATACGGTCAAAATGTCTTGACTGTTCGACAGCGCGTATATTTCTTTGGAAATTTTCCTAATTTTTCGCGATGATTACTAGTGATTTCGATCGTTACGTTACTTTTCATCATGTTCGTTCGTGAATGACGGGGTGAGTGCGACAAAATATTCCTATATTATTCCCCAGCTTGTATTCTTTGTTTTCGAACTTCAGCTGTTGGCCAGCCAGTCTTGTCAATACGTTTTCCATTCCCCGAAATACTCGTAATTATCAAAGTTGGAAAAAATTAGATATACGAGTCACGAATTTGCCAGATCCCAGGCGTAGATTTAGAGTTTTAGCAACTCGGTCGAACGAATAATCGTTCGTGTAAAATCGGGAGAAAAGTGGGGATCAAAATATGGATGGAATTCGTATAGGAATTCCATCACATTTTAAGCCTACATCTTCTTCTTATTGTAACCTACTTTTGGCCAGAAGGAGTGTATTTTTTTTCCCTCCATCCCCCCCCCC
>JAQGBX010006967.1:0-11905 GCA_034698745.1 Megaphyllum sjaelandicum | reverse complement strand
AAATTGAAATTATTTTTAAAGTAGCAGAAACTTCAAAATCTGTGGCAATCGGTAATTACTAATATTCTGTATAAGATATACAGTATTTGGATGGGTAAAATAAGACTACAGTTTAGAACGTGGCATTCCTAGTTTAGCTCCAAAAGTCAATGGTTTGACATTCTAAAATGATGTGCATGTATGTAAAGTGTCAGCCTATATCAAATCAATTATTTACCCTTCATTCATAGTACCGTTTGGCAAGAGGGATCATATGCAAATTAAGTCAGACTAAGCAGTATGGTCGTGATGAATCCCAACATCAGAATGAAATTATATTTCCATTATTTGGAACTAACGAGGAGGCTGGGACCAAAGGTTAAAAAAAATCGCAAAGAATGCATATTCAGGCATAATTAAGGCGAGACACTGTCGACAATCTTCGTTCAGCAAGAGGTTAGAGGAATGTCAAAACGCGCCATGCACTCACTTACCGTGGGCACGCTGGCAGAGCAGTACTCCGAAAACGAGCAAAAGCCAGGTGGGCCACCGGCCGGAATTCGGATGCTGCAACATGGTCCGTAAAACTTCCATCGGTGCTCGAAATGTGACAACTTTCAAATATCCCTTTTCTCGACGGTTTCGGATGGGTTCAACAGCATCGCGTTTCCAAGTTCCCACGGCGTGGTTCATGTATCCATAATCGAGCGCGCACGTGCGGCATCAAATGGTACCAAAAAGGGGTACGAACTGATTTTACAGGGAGAGATGATGGATAAACGAAAAATCCGAAAATAAAATAAAAAAAATGCAGTGTAGCACTCGCGCGAGAAGGTGTCCTTAAGACAGCACGTCAGCGTCCGCGTTACATCCACGGTACATCGTCGCAAGGTGGACAACAGGTGAGGAGACGGGGGTTGGTGGTCAGCGAATCCGGCTCCCGACGTGCCTCGCGCGAGAATAGTTGCGGACTGACGAACGGCTGAAGTTTTAGGCCAGCTTTTGCCGTCCCACTTCGGCACCTGGGAGTTGTCTTAGCAGCAGACAGTTAGCCTAATGCCCGTTCATTTCAACCTGGTGGAGGTAAGGTAGGTGCGTGAGCGTTCAGGTAGAAGAAAAATCCAATTAGGTAGAAAGACCTCCTCCCACCTGGAGTCGCCACCATCTCGTCGAAAAGTTGTTCCTACGACATCGCAACCTTTCCAGTTCATTCCTGCAGGGTGCACGGGTGAGTGGCTTCGGCGCTAGCTCATCCCTAGTGGTCAACACACCGATAAAAAAAAAACATCACCCATCGGCTGGATGTTGACCACGTTTCTAAACGATCACTGCATACGATTTTCGAGGAAAACGCGAGTTGATTTTCGACGGGGAAAAACATTCCGTTTCGAAACTTTCGAAACTTTTGAGGCAATTCAAAAAAGGCGCATTCATAACTCCTCGATGACGCCATGCGCTGAAGAAGCTAGGAGCCAAAGAAGGAATCGAAGAAAGAGAGAAAGGAAAAATGGGAGAAAAGAGTTCCTTTGAAAAAAGTACATAAGAATCGTATTGTTTTCTCGGCCACGGTTCGTCGACTCTTTCCACGGCTACAGGCCTAGATTCGAGGTTTTGGCTCATTTAATTAGAGGCAGGTGTGGGTCACCTTAATCGTGCCGTTATATCCAGAGTCACGCTGCTTTTTTTTTCGACATAATACGAACGCTTGCCTGAAATCCCATTCAAATGAACTTAATTGCGCTCGTCGCTGGATGCCATGGATGGAATAGTGGTGTACTGCAATGTCCTGCTGCGATTGCCAATTCGCCATTGAGCTGGTGCAATAAGATCTTATTTGATCCAATTTGAAAATAATGTAAGCGGAAGTTTAGGACGATCCTAAACAATGTATCATGCACTTATACGTGCATTTAAAAAGCTAAAAATGAGAACTGATCTAAGATAACAATTAAGCGCGAAAAACTTTCCCTATTTATAAGGGTCTGCTAGTGGTCTATTCTCTATGAGAATTATTGCGAAGTTATTACATGTACGTTAATTGTAGGCAATATATGCAATAACTTCATTGAAATTTTTAGTACATTGCTAAAGTAGAAACCAGGATTTGCGAATTTCACATTTTTTTAAAAATTTCCCAAGCGTTTATTTTAATTTAATTTAAAATACCATCATAATTTTAAAAAGCGTCATCTTGAGCAGTGATGCCCAAACTTTAATAGTGCCCCCTTGGGGTTAATGGGGAAACTCAAAGAAGAAAGCAGAGGGGCAATTTAAAGCAAGTTGACGCAATGCAGTTAGGGGGGCAAAGAATACAAATTGATTACTTCGATCTACGCTTAAAGATTGATACTTTTGTAATTCGATTGTATTTTTTTGATTACCGGTACACAACATAAGCTTCAATTGTAATAATTTTTGTTTTATTAAGATGTATACAGTATTTCAATGTACAGGACTGATTTTATAAATGAAGGAGCACTTGTGAGTCTACAAGTATATTTGGTCTATAAGAGGGGGAGAAGTCCCGATGATGAAATATTAACTTTAAAGGGGGGCAGTGTTCAAAAAACTTTGGGAAATATTGTTTTAGGGCATACATGAAACGTTTAAATATTAAAGTTTAATGCGTGAAAACATTTTAAAAAGCGAATATCACAATGGTTGTTTATCCTCATTAACTATAGACAAAAAAAATTACGAACAATATTTAATTTTATGCCTAAACTTTTCTCGGAAAACTTCACATCAAGAATGGGTCACTGATTTACCCAGTTCACGTAAAAATGTTTCGTTTCTTAGTTTTACTTCTAATTTTCACAAAGACACAAATGTGCAAACTAACAAGTATGATAATACAGTAGAACCTCCTAAGTTGACCACATCCATATGTTGACCAAATTTCCATGCACTGGTTGGTCACCATGCACGTTAACTTATGGGAAATGGACCTCCATATGTTGACCACCTCCCTATGTTGACCATTTTGTTTCCGTCCTTGGGTGGTCAACATACGGAAGTTCTACAGTAAGTAGAAATGGAACGCGGCATCAAGTGACACTATATTTCGCGCTTCATTTCCTTTTTGTCCATGCTTTCTCTAATGATGCCAAGTTTACGTAGAATTGTACAGGTATATACCGTATACGTATGTTGTTATCATCTTAAGTAATACGACGTTTTGACAAGCACGCATACATGAGCAACAAATTTTCCAATATATTTTACCACCATGCCATGTAGCCATAAATAACTTAAATTCAATTGGTTCAGCTGATGTCGGACTCATTTCTGCGTTCTAAAACAATCTACATCCTATCCATTGTCGAATGTAAAGTGCATAAAGATGTCCATTCGCTTCCGCCACTGTCAGTATATAGGAGGCGCTGCAAACCATTCTTAAGTTTCAAAACTGATAATGTTTGAGATCCATAAAAAGGTGTACGATGCAATGTACGTGATATAATATAGAATCATGCACGTTATGAACCACTCGACGTACTGTACATGTATTCGCTTAACATGGAGTTGCTGGCGAATCCACACATTTTGTTTTAGAAATACCCCGCCAGGCGGATCAGAGTCCATCGGTAAAGGATGCAAATAGAAATTTCTTACTGATACCGGATTTTAAACGAACCAGTACCATCCCTAGACCTGCCATTGTGACAGGTATATGGATGTACCAGTGTGAGCATATCACTTAGGATGATCTTTGACATATTGATCACTGTTAAATTATCAAGAACGCTCATTAAAACCTGTAGCATTAAGGCTATTTTGAAACGCCTGACGAAACGGCCAATTCAAGAGGCGTTTTTAAATTTCCAGTTCAACATGATGTAACCAAGTGATGACCGCATCAATGGAATCGTAAGAAGAAATCAAACTTGAGCTTCAAAACTAATGGGAAATAAAAAAGGAAATGATTGACGATTATTTAAACCAATTAAGTGTGGTAGGCGTAAAATTGTCTTTCAATACAAATTAGTCGAAACAGTTTAAAACATTCACTCATTTGTAGTACCGGTACCAGTTCTTGTTGCATGCGATTGTAGGTCATGGAGCAGTTCATGTTGCATTCGCATCGCGCTGTAGGAAACACTTTCGTTTCTTCCAGGACTTATGGCGCCGCGGTGCGGCTTTTATTTGGAACCGGTATTGGACAAAAAACAAAAACATAACAATTAGGCCTACCAATTTAATTGTCGGCATCTTATACATGTAAGTTTATGTAAAACACCTTTTGCACGATTAAAACAATGAAAACAAAGAAATTCGTTACCGTTTTTAATGGATTTTCATCTAGTAAAGTCTCCACCAGCGTTTCCTGGAAATGGCTGTGATCGAATTTCATTTAATTTATCCAAAACCTTCGATCCTTTTTTAAACAAGATTTTCGGCTTTTTATTTTTAATTGATGTGCGAATTTTTAAATGCCAGAACTTTTTTTGTCGTGACTGCATGTTGCTTATACCTGAGCGTTCCTGTAGTTGGCTGCATGCGATGCTTGCAACACTAGTAACATTAAGCCAAATTATGCTGAAGCTTGAATATCGGAGAATTCGACGAATGATAACATTGTTATGTTTTCGTTTACACTCATAGTTATCCTGTTTCCCCATTCTAGCGAATTTTAGTCTTTTGGAGCTCTGTTTAGGTACATTAAAACCAATAGAACGACCCAGTTAAATTTTAAATTCAAATTGTAGTTTTACCATATGTTATTGTACAAATTTTTGTTTAAAGGAAATTATATACGAAATTATAGCAAGCAATTCAACTACATGTACATGTAATGCATGTGTATAAATTGAAAAATGAAATGTGTTTAACAAAACAATCGCTGAAGAATGTCAAAAATTCAACCAAAATCTTGACATATTAAGGCCACACTATATACGAAAATGTGTACAATAACATGGTAAAAACTGCAATTTGGATTTAAAATTTAACTGGGTCGTTCAAATGACATTTGGTCCTAAACCAATTACTTGAAACAGAAAGGGTACAAAACCAGGTCACTGGTTCAGGTGGTTGTAACCTTCAATAGACAATCTGAGCCTCTGAGGTGCAAACACGAGTTGAAAATAGATTTTATAATGACGTTTAGAGAGAAAAGCGTGAAATGAAATCAATTAACAAATCCAAATTGCCGATAGAGACAAGCTGGCTAGACCAGCTAGAAAGTTTCTCCAATACAATTGAAGAACTTTCTTTGGCAGTTTGGCTTAAGATTTACAACACCAGTGAAAAACGCCATGTTTCTAAGTTTTGAGTAAGATTTACTCACGCGCATTTCACAAAATGGTTATAATGACCTGCAATGACCTAAAATACCCTGTCCATGCAGTCAATCGCTGTCTTCAGTTGTTAAGGAAGGCGCGAGTTTCAGAGAACCATCTGTATGCACTCGACCACATGCTGCAAGAGGTGGAAATGGCATCGTAGATCTTTGAAAGACATAAAAGAAGAATGAAATTTGCCCAAAAAATCCTCCGTGCGCTCATCAACGTTATCAGAATGCTAAATATATGCACCCCTAGAGTGGGAGCAGTTGGATTTCGAGCCGACTAAATAAAGTTAGTTTCCTCGTGAGGGCGATTTAATTGCCGAATTAGTAATCTCTCAATGTGGGGTATTCCATGAAACCGATTCCTGTAGAAATCACTTGAAGTGTCCGAGGGTAATTCAAAAAACTTTCAATATTAAAGACCTTCAGAGGAGTTGTATAACGTGCTGTATGGCAACAGGTACAAGGACGTTTAAGTAACAAACGTATACTGTATACAATCCCAATTTCCAAAACTTATTCACACTCTTTCTCTATAACTAAATCACATTTACGAATTAGTCGCAGCCCGCCTGGTGACGTATGCACGATAATAACTTGAAGCATTGGACAAGTGGTTTTGCAAATCCGGAAGTAACTGGAAGGAAGAATTCTAGCATTTCATTGAAATACGTATTTTTATTTTATCCGTGTGCCAGTTCGTGATTTAGAGTGAAACGTGAATTGAAAATATTTTAGCCATTTGGGAAGGGAGGTGGAAGTTGGAGACGTTCACGTTGGATGAAATGTTATTACCTATTCGAGTTTTATTTTATCGAAATAAATAAAACGTTGACATGAACTTGGGGCAAATTCTGTATGAGTTGTGAGTTTTGAGAGTTTACATCTAAGCTGGTATCTCCATGTCTCAGTAAAAGCTAGTCCAAGGCAACATCGATATTTTTGTATTATAGAAAATTTAATGGAACAGGTTGATATCCAATCAATTATTGGGATTAACATGTCAGTATAAACATATCCGTAAAAACATCTACTGTATTTTTATTGCCAATTATCAAGGAAAACTGGGAGAGATTACGACCAACACCGTGCACCTGTGAAATTTGATCGAGAAACAAAAACCTTATTAAAGTGTGAAATTCCTTTTTTTTATCTTTTGACAAAGAAAGTCAGAATCGCTGAAATATTGGTTATAAAAGGTTAAGTTTTAAACTCGTTAGTCTTTAATTTCCTAATGAAATGGATTTGAAGTGCGAGAACATATAGTGTGTATATATTTTAAACAGATTTTGCGAACAACATAGCGAATTTTACTAAACAGGTTATCCGGAAATTATATGAATGACAACACGCTTAAATCGGTCATGGAAAATTCGAAATTTAATGATTAGTATTTGTTTACACGTCCTTTTTCAATACATTCCTAATTCAAGATTCAATCCCTCACACTGACTACATTTATCAAAGTTGTTTGAACGGTAGCTAGATAAATAGATAATAAAACAAGCCGTTTATTGTGCTAATTATTTTTAAAGGTCCTGCTGGGATGGGTTATGGAATATTTGTATACAATATAGGACAAAACATTCAAATTTGTCTAATAAAATATTAATCATGCGAGCTCAAAACATATTGGCGACTCAATATTTGAAGGGATCCGCTCACATTCAGGTCAATGTTACTCGCCATGGTATGCGGTAGTAAATAAGCGAATTTGCTAACTAATATTTATATGAACATTGCAATAGAAATAAAATTCTTAGTAGGTCTGCTTTTTGCACGCAGCCAATTCGTCTTTTGCTTAATACTTTCGTTGGAATTGGGTCACCACTTCTGCGGTGTATTTTTAACGAAGTTCAATAACTTATCAGCACGAGTGTTAGTTACATCAGCTACTTGGGTAGCCAGCCATATCGCTTTATCGTTAAATTTGTCAAAATGGGGTTTTAAATTGTGTTTTACAAATAAAAATTGATTAGGTGACCTGCGGCACGTCCTCCATCTATACAAGATCACAGGTGCTTTTCTAGGTTAATCTGTTGCATTTGTGGCATTTATTTACATGTTTTTACCTAATTAGGTTCGTTTGTCATTAACATACACCATAAGCTCATATTTAGGAGTCATAAATGTATCGTGTACGCATGGCATAAATATACGTTTTGTTGGAAAATGATGATGTTATATGTTTTTCAGACCTGTCTGACATGCATAGTTGACTCGGTTGAATTCGGTTGTCTTTTGTGATCACTTTTTAGCAGCGTTCACCCTTCGGTAGTGGTATAATGTTTTGAATGTGCATTCATTCGATAATTACCGACAGACCGTGCAGAATTATGCAATCTGCAATGAACTTAAACATTAAATAATGTCTAAATGTATGCAGAGCTAATATTATTTCGAGTACTGATAACGGTTTGAAAACTGAGCACGAACTGTTTAGCCATGACGATGAGAAAGACCACATTTTTGAGAAAGCAATTCAGTGAAACAATATAAAATCGTAGAAAAATTTATCAAACGCAATTAACACTTTGTCTCAATAAACTTGCGTCCAAGCTGGACATAAAAATTTGTTAGTGTTGTGATCGTTAAGGTTAAGGACAGCTTGCTGCTCTACAGGGTTTAGGATAAAATAAGTCTGTAACAAATATAAATATATTACTTTTTTGTCCACATTTAATAGTACAAAAAGTAATATATACATTTATTAAAAAAAACTATATGAACCCATCATGCTACCTGCCGACCCCCTCCCCCTCCTCCTTGTCTGGGCCATTGGAGTAACAGCTATTGCAATTTTCGATGTTTTAGGTTAAATTAAATAATCTTGAGGAAGAATAGTATAGCTATAATGCCTAAACTAGTAAAACAACGATTTTAAAAACTGACCCTGTAAAGGAATACGTGTATGTTCCAAGCATGTAAATGAAAATCAAAAGATAAAAGTATCCTAAATGCCCGAAGTCACAACTCCTTAAGAAAAATTGGTCTACAAACTGCTTATCACCTTATAGGTTGGTATTACATGTCCAAATTACAGTAAGTGCATGCATGCATTGTTGAAACGACCCCGTGCTAAATATACAGTATTGTTTTTAATTTATTAAAATGCACATATAAACATGCTAACATACAGTATAACAACCTAAGGAAAACCTTAAAGATAGTGTAGCAACTCGTATGCATGCAAACGGATCGTAAATATTGTACATGAATATTATCTTTAGAAAACTATGAGAGTGATACTTAATTTACCACCTCATTGTGTGCAAAAACCAGAGTTTATTTCCTTGAATTTAAAGATGCTAAGCGAAATTAACGTCTTTAGCACCCATCGGTGATGTATGTATTGATAATTAGTGTCAACCTTGTAATGCTAATTCTAGTGTGCACGGACTTGGATTTAATAAGCATCTACCTGTAGCTTCAAGAGGGTTTGCGAGTTTGGCATAAATAACAGCACTGTTAATATGTAAGAATATTAAATTTTAAAATAAAAAAAACGAGTGGCCAGTTCACCGCGTCACTTCAATTTAAGTTGAGTCCCAAGTAAACAATGCAACCGTATAGATGCAATCATGCAACATGTTGTATATATATACATGTATATTGACTGCATGTAGTTCAATAGGCCATGCATCCAATATTTAAATGTAGCCTAGCCGAAAAAATATGGGGCTCACTGATTTTGAAAATTTTATATGTCACGGGGTCTCACTTTACTGTGTCTTAGAAGGAAAACAGAATCAGTGTGGAGGTCGGATTTCATGCAAGAAAAATGTATGTGAAGTACAGTAAAATGAAAGTCGAAATGCGCATTTTGATAAATCATCCATGTTGAAATTTCTAGTTGTTGGTAAACATACCCAACACGCATGTTTTTTTCCCCTAGCAAGTGTACATGCGCATAGGGGTCACTTGCATAAAGCGCGGGTGAAGGAGACACTGGTTGCTCTATGATAACAGAGGTTCTATTCCATGACACGTAATCATAACCCATTAATTTTCAGGAACCTGGATGAAATCGTTATGAAATAAACGCTATGTCATGGTTCCGGAAACGAAATACGAGCTTTATTAAAATAGACAAAAAATGCATAACCTGGACTGAATTGTAAAAAATTCCATTGTAATTATTACGTTGCTTTTCACGTTGTAGATGAACTGTAGTGCGCCGGATTACGAAATTTCTGCTTTCGTCTTTATTCGTGACATTGAAATTGACTTTCAATAGATTTACTTATTTCGTGGGACTCTACAGTAAAACTATTATTTTAATAGCATATTTTCATTTAGACTGACTGATAAATCAGTGCTTTTAAGCGGTGTGTGTGTGAATATTTAACAGTTTTGTTCCATTCAAATGCCTATGAAAGGTTTGCATTGCATATACATTATATCTTGCACATATAAGGTTTGTCAGAAGGGTAAACCCTACATGTATAACCATGATTGTAAAACTAACCTTACTCCAATTTGAAAAATATCTCGGTTTAGCTATTCTGCATCTAAATTGCAATGACCTGTTTTTGTGGTATACGAATTAGGCACCAGGGAAGTGATTAAAACACGACAATAGGTCTATATCAATTAATAAGCTTAATTTTATCGATGCAATTAAAGTTCTGGCATTGCTCATGGTTACAGACTGCACTTAATATGAGCCTAAAATTCACACAAGATTCTCCTATTTTCTTTACATGTTTTTGTTATTTGTCAAAATTGTAAGAAATTTGTTTATAGGTACATTAACAGCGTCAAAGTGACTTTAAAAAAACTATAGACAGAAGTGAAAAACAAGTCATGCCATGTGGCTTTTGTAATTTTAAAAAGACATTTAAAATCATGGTACGCTATACTAACAGTACCTATAGCGCACGAAAAACATCAACCTAAATGTATACGAATCTTCCTGAATAAACACATTTAAGGAAATAATGGTAGGTTAATCGCCTTTCCATTTTCTGTAAATTCAGACTAAGCTGATAAATTGACGAACAAGTGCAAAAACGTTTTATTGCCGGTTTGTGATGAAGCATTTTTTTCTTGGGAAAAGATGATCTAAATTTGTAACAAACACTTTCGCCGTATATGCATGAAACGTATAATTTGTTCTTTCAAAGGAGACAATGGCAAATCTGTTTCCGAACAGGAAAAATTGCTTTCAAATAGCTGCTAGTGTTTAAAAGTCGCCGTAGAATCAGATTGAAAAGGCCGATGAGCCAGTTAGAAATGAAAGCGAATTTCAAGACAAGTTTTTCTCATTGACATATTCATGCATGATCAACAAGATTTGTTATCATTGTACTTATTTTTTTTTGTGAAATTGTAAGCAGTCATTAAGCCAAATTAAAGGACGCACGCATTCAGCTCCACATTCAAAAGAAAAAAATATCGGCCCAACATACCGGGTGTTTTGAAAATATTGCATGTAACGAATGCATTTCACATAAACAAATAGCATTTAACACAATGAAATCCAAGAAATTCTAAATATTTTTTTAAGCCGAGAGATTTGTGCGCTTATCTTATGCTTTGAACGTTTCTACAAACAATAAAAGTTATATGGTTGACTTTAATAATTAATTGCGTATTTCTTGTGTGAAATTAATATTAATTATCAATTTTGAAATTTGGTGTCATCAGGCATTTAACGTAGTATAAATTTCATTTAAATGGAAATTCCGTGCACTTAGAACGCGGTTCTTTTTTAACTTCATTTGGACAGTGTCATGATGAGATTGCATAGTTTGTCCTGGAATATACAATTGTTTATTATACATATCGAAATCAATCGAATACGTATATCGAACAATGATAAATCGAGATGCTGGTCAAGTTAGCGTTTAATCTATACAGTACGCTGCCATCGGCAATCCGTTCTAAACTGCAGAAACTGAATGTTTTGATAAAATTCTCTAAAATTAATCCTTCGGTCATGTGATGCGATTCAGTTGCAATTGACCCTTTTCCAGGAGGAACATTTCATTTCCGTATGGAAGCCAATAACAACACGTGGGCATCGTACTTGCGCAACCATTCGAGCCTTTTTTTCTTAAATGAGGCTAAGTCTGGTTTTACTAAAAAGTGAACCATGTCATGCAATCAGCCCATGAGGCTTCCGGGTTGGAGACTGCAGGACAGGTAGAAATTGAGAAGTCCCTTTCAATTGAACGGAAATCTTTGTGGCTGGTTGCATGATCTTTCAAATGTAGGCTAGTAGGAGCAAATACATTTAGTGGAAAGAAAAGACTCGGGTCGGAGGGTCACCTGACCTCTAATTTCTCCATCTTCCTGTTTCTTTCAATCGTGCCAATGTTAAATTGTCTATTCATTTTACCCATCCACTTTTGCACAAAAACAACACATCCTATTCACGCCATCAGCTTGTGTAGGAAATTTGTTGACCAAGCTAGATGTCAAATATCGAAGCAATTTGATAGGAGAACATGCTGAGTATTTATCAATTATTTGACACTTTGTTGACTCATTTAGTTTCGCTGAATTGGTTCATGCCAATCTTGCATGTCATCACAATGAACAAAAACAGAGTCTCTAAATGGTTCAAGAAAGAATAACATTAAAGTGATATTGCAATATATATGGAAATATCCTAAATCCACGGAGAACTTC
>JAQGBX010006966.1:0-11907 GCA_034698745.1 Megaphyllum sjaelandicum | reverse complement strand
TGTTATGTTGAGTTTCGCCCCCCTATGTTTATCACTTTGAATAAACCCTATGGCTGCGAAACCTAAGCTTGTGTCGAGCTCGCTTCTTTTTAGGTCTGGGTCGCCTTCTTGAACTCTGAAGGCTACCCGAGACCTCACATATCATAATGAAAAATAAAATAACAATTTTAATGAGAATCTTGGGAAAACACTAGATTTTGTTACGAGTCCAGCTGAAGAGGACTGGAGATGGGAGCTGCTAGCAGACAGAGTGCAGGCCAGCATTTTGCTTTTATTTGGGAAAATCTCTCTGACCACTCACAAATTTCCCTGGAAGTGGAATGGAAGGGACTTCCCTGACCTGTGGCCACCCTGAGGATTTTGGAAATTTGCATAAGCGGAACGAAATATTACCTTGTATCGATGGGATTAACCCCTGGTAGATCATTTGCCGTTGCATGGCTGCAAGTAAATTAAGTTTGCATCAGATACGAGAGTTTAGTTTCTGACTACTTGACGATTATGAATTGACCTACAGGAACACTGCTGTTGCAGTCTTTCGATTTCCTCGTTCAAACCTCGAAGCATGGCTCGATGCTCCAGCTGCAGATTTTCAATTAGCTGGTTTTGATCTTTCGGCCATTGGCTAGTTTGCATCTCGACACACTCAGACGATAATACTTCCATTATTGGTTGTGACAAATGTTGTATCTAAATTTTTAAAAACCTGGTGGAAGAAAGAAAAAAGCAAGTGTCAGCTAGTAGTCTCATAATGCGCAGAAATGAAATTTAAAGGTTTTTTTTCCACATCAAGGATTCAGTCGAATTTTAAGTTTAAATTTTTCCAAACTTGCAGCGATACAAGTTTGGAAAAATAAAAATGAAAACAGAAATCAAGGGGTCAATTACTAGATTCGCAATGAGTCAAGCTGGGATTTTGAGGTGTTTTTCTGAAGATTCAATTTAGTAAACTTTTAAATGGTTCGGATTTGAATTTATGAAATTCTCTCGAGTGTTGAGCTAGAATTTTGAGGTCGATTTTCTGAAGAATTTTGAGATTTCCCTTCAAAGATTCAATTTAGTAAACTGATAAATGATTCAAACTTGAATTCTATGAAATTCTCTCGAGTGTCTAGCTAGCATTTTGAGGTGTTCCTCCAAAGATTCAATTTGATTAACTTTTAAATGGTTCAAATTCGAATGCTATGAAATTCCCTCGAGTGTCTAGCTAGCATTTGAGGAGATGTTAATCTGAAGATTCGATTTAGTAAATTTTTAAATGATTCAAATTTGAATTCTATGAAATTGCCTCGAGTGTTTGCAATGACCCCTAAAATCCCTTAAAATTATATAAAGATTAAATTTAGTTTTTAACGGTTAGTAAACTTTAGTAAACTTAAATGGTTTAAATTTGATTTCTATGAAATTCTCTTGAGTGTTGAGCCAGAATTTTGAGATATTCAAATTGTGAATTCTTCTCATTTCCCTCCTCGTTTGTGCGCACTGACCCTTAAAGAAATGCATAAAGTAACAGGTCAAGGGTCATTAGCTGACCCGGAAAACGAGCGGATGAAATATTTTGAAATTTTTCACGTCAAGGTAAAATTTTAAAACAAACTTTTCAAATATACATTTGGCCAATTTACATCGTACGTCTACTTGCCTTTAAAAATTGATAAAATTTTATCAAATAAAAACAAATTAAGGATCAACTAGGTGACCCGCAATTAACAGATTATTCAGTGATTATTTAACTTGAGAATTTTCACATGTCAAGCTCAAATGATAAATAGACAAATTGATAAAATTTTGCAAAATATTTCAAAGAAAATAAAAAGCCTGTGGTAACTTGTGGTACACAATAAGTAAAACTAGAAATTTATTTTTTTCACTCAAAGTGCTTAATTCAGTCAAGCTCAAGTGACAGACAATTAAATTGATAAAATGTTACAAAATATTAACAAAAAAGCCTATTGGTTGACCACAATGAGTAGAACTAGAATTTAAATATTTTTTATAGACTAATTGATAAAATGTTACAAAATATTAAAAAAAATTAATCACAAAAAATTGACCTCAACGAGTAAACTACAATTTAAATTTTGATTACTTGTCAAGCTCAAATGATAGATAAATTGGTAAAATGTTACAGAATACTTAAAAAAATAGAAAAAGCCTATTTCGTTGACCACTATTGGTTGACCATAATGAGTAGAACTAAAATTTAAATTTTTTACTTAAAAGTACTTAATTCAGTCAAGCTCAAGAGATAGACAAATTGATAAAACGTTACAAAATAATTACAAACTATTGGATGACCACAATAAGTAGAACTACAATTTGAATTTTTTTACTTAAATATTAAAAAATAAAAGCCTATTGGGTTGACCCAATAGTGGTCAACCCAATAGGCTTGACCAATACTCAATGACCACAATGAGTAGAACTACAATTTGAATTTTTTTACTAAAATATTAAAAAATAAAAGCCTATTGGGTTTACCACTATATTGGATGACCACAATGAGTAGAACTACAATTTGAATTTTTTACTCAAATATTAAAAAATAAAAGCCTATTGGGTTTACCACTATATTGGATGACCACAATGAGTAGAACTAAAATTTAAATTTTTTTACGTAAATATTAAAAAATTAAAGCTTATTGGGTTGACCACTATTGGATGACCACAATAAGTAGAACTAAAATTTAATTTTTTTTACTTAAATATTAAAAAAAATAAAAGCCTGTTGGGTTGTCCAGAACTACAATTTGAATTTTTTTACTTAAATATTAAAAAATAAAACCCTATTTGGTTGTGGTTGACCACTATTGGATGACCATAATGAGTAGAAATACAATTTGAATTTTGATTACTTGTCAAGCTCAAATGATAGACAAATTGGAAAAATGTTACAGAATACTTAAAAAAAATAGAAAAGCCTATTTCGTTGACCACTATTGATTGACCACATGCAATGAGTAGAATTACAATTTAATTTTTTTTTACTTAAAGTACTTAATTCAGTCAAGCTCAAGTGATAGACAAATTGATAAAACGTTACAAAATGTTAACAAAAAAAGCTTATCGGGTTGACCACTATTGGATGACCACAATGAGTAGAACTAAAATTTAATTTTTTTTTACTTAAATATTGAAAAATAAAAGCCTATTGGGTTGACCACTATTGGATGACCACAATGATTAGAACTACAATTTGAATTTTGATTACTTGTCAAGCTCAAATGATAGACAAATTTTTAAAATGTTATAGAATACTTAAAAAAATCGAAAAAGCCTATTTCGTTGACCACTAATGGTTGACCACAATGAGTAGAATTACAATTTAAATTTTTTTACTTAAAGTAGTTAATTCGATCATTCAATCTCAAGAGATAGACAAATTGATAAAACGTTACAAAATATTAACAAAAAAAGCTTATTGGGTTGACCACAATGAATAGAACTACAATTTGAATTTTTACTTGTCAAGCTCAAATGATAGACATATTGATAAAATGTTACAAAATATTTAAAAATAAAAAGCCCCCAGTAGTGGGTTGACCACTATTGGATGACCACAGTGAGTAAAAACTAGAAATTTATTTATTTTTTTACTTAAAGTACTTAATTCAGTCAAGCTCAAGTGACCAACAATTAAATTGATAAAATGTTACAAAATATTAACAAAAAAGCTTATTCGGTTGACCACTATTTTGGATGACCACAACGAGTAGATCGAACTACAGTACGTACAATATTGAATTTTGTTTTATTTTAAAGTACTTAATTGAGTTTGAAATATTTCCCCGGTGTGCTTTCACTCACCCATGTCCACTATCCTCCTTTTAAATCAGATAATTCGTTACGAAATGTATAGAATTAATCTAGGGTCTGCATGCAATATTAGATGACTCACAATGACAATTTTCCTACACTAGCTTCGAGATTCAGTTTTAAAAACGTTCAATTATACGATTTCATAAATTTTCTCGGTTCGTGCGACTTACCTTTATTTGAAATTCTTAAAAAATCCTGACGAATATCCGTCCAGATATCGGGCTTCCGTGGACCCCAAAAATGTGAAATCGCGAACACTGAAAATCAGCTGTTATATTTGACGCATCTGGAAAAGGGCAGCTAGCTGGTCACATTGAAAATATTGATCGATTTGCTCCCCACTTTTATGTTCTCGCCAACCAACAAAAAAAATGCGGTTGCGATATTTGATTGGGGGAATGCGGGTTTATAAGGGTTTAAAGATCAATAATTTGCCAAAAAAAAATTACGAAATTTCGTTATAACCGATTATCAGTGACCTTTGATTATATTATCAAATAAATGACACATGCAGTTATAAACAATGCTATTTCGCAAGGTGTTTTAGTTATTTTTGGCGCTGTAAACATTAATGGAGATCTGTATAGACTTACATTACCAATGATACTAGCAATGATAAAAACATTTAATAGGGGGTACTCAAACTGATGCTTTACGAATGGCACTAGCTGTTGGTATGCAATCACGTGTGAAAAATCGACACGATAATTGGTGTGAAATATATTCACGTTTGTTTTAACTCGATAGAAATGCAGGGTTACCCCAGACCTGGCAAACCTGGCAAACCTGGAAAAGTCAGGGAACTTGAAAATTACATGGAAGAGTCAGGGAACTTGAAAATGACCTGGATGAGTCAGGGAACTTGAAAAAGACCTGGGAAAGTTAGGGAATAATGTTTTTTTATTTTTGAAAAAAGTCAGGGAAATCCAACGCAGTCATGGCGAGTAGGAATTTGAAAATTTTTTCCACATTTTCGGAGTACAGATTTGCAAAATTTTCCACGTTTTACATGTTCAAATTTACCCAATTTTCCACGTTTTCTGAGTATAAATTTGCAAAATTTTCCAAGTTTGCAGAGTAGAAATTTTTCACATTTTCAGGGTAGAAATTTGCAGAATTTTCCACATTTTCAGAGTACAGATCTGCACAATTTTCCACGTTTTCCATGTTTAAATTTACACAATTTTCCACGTTTTCTGAGTATTAATTTGCAAAATTTTCCACGTTTTTGGAGTTTAAATTTGCAAAATTTTCCAACTTTGCAGAGTAGAAATTTTCTACATTTTTGGAGTAGAAATTTGCAGAATTTTCCACATTTTCGGAGTAGAAATTTGCAGAGTTTTCCACGTTTTTCGAGTAGAAATTAGCCAAATTTTCCACGTATCTCCCCGGAACAAATTTTCCACTTTTTCCGAGCACAAATTTTTAACATTTTAGAACATTTGAAAAATATGTCAATTTTTCACCTTGTCATCGGTCAGGAAATTTTTTTGTAAAACCTGGAAAAGTCAGGGAAGTTAAAAATGAAATTTCTGGGGGGACCCTGTTTCGGGTTAAGTAAAATCGGTATCCATTCTCTTCTAGTTACTGATATAGGGTACTGAGTTGAATTGAATGCCAAAGTTAAAAATTGTAATAGGGTACTCAGACAGCTAATGCTTTACGAATGGCACTTTTGGCAGTCGTTCACTCAATGCGTTTAATTATGCATCAATTTTGCACATTTATCTGTCAAAAGTGCCGGTCATTACATGCACCGTATATCGTAAAACTTCTGAGTACCCTGAATAATTTCGTTTTTATGCAGTATTTTCAAGATTGATATTCCGAATTTGGAATTATTGATTTGTAAGAAATTTCATATTTTTTTCGTAAATCAATTAATGGACGTCGATTTTGCCCACGTGTTAATTCACGATAACTGAAAACGTCATTTGTAAAGTTTCTGTCTGAGTACCCCCTATTGTTTTTGTTTTTTAACAATATTGGAATTTATAATGAATGGACTACAAATAAGTATTCGATTTATCATATTTTTTTTTGGCATTGCTGCAAATTTATTCAATAACGACTTTGGCAAGCGAGTTTGACGTCCTTGCATTTGGGGTACTCAGACGGAAGCTTATTTACGACAGGGTTCCCCCAGACCTGGAAAACCTGGAAAAGTCAGGTAAGAATGGTTTGTTTTGAAAAAGTCAGGGAAATTCAACGCAGTCACGGTGATCGATTTCTACAAGGCCCATTTTCCGAGTAGAGATTTGCAAAATTTTCTACCTTTTTTAAGAACAAATTTACAAAATTTTCCACCTTTTCTGAGTTTAAATTTGCAAAATGTTCCACCTTTTCTGAGTACAACTTTGAAAATTTTCCACTTTTTCTGTAAATTTTCAAAATTTACACATTTTCTGTGTACAAATTTGCAAAATTTTCCATGTTTCTAGCTAGTACAAATTTGCAAAATTTTCCACGTTTTGCGAGTTCAAATTATCCAAATTGGCCACGTTTTCCGAGTTCAAGTTAGCAAAATTGGCCAGGTTTTCCGTGTAAAAATTTTCAAAATTCTCTTGGTTTTCTGAATACAAATTTTCCACTTTTTTCGAGCACAAATTTTAAAAAATTCTATGTCAATTTTCAAAATTGTCGTTAGTAAATATTTTGGAAAATGTCAATTTTTCGCGTTGTCATTGTGGTCAGGGAAATTTCTTTTGAAACCTGGAAAAGTCAGGGAAGTTGAAATTGAAATTTCTGGGGGAACCCTGTGTACGTATGCGAGTGGAATTATGAAACTGCTATTTTTATGTAATACACATGCAATTTAGAAACAAAATTGTAAAACACGTACGATAATAATTTTAGAGGTACTCGGGAATTAGGTTTACGATTCGTACTTTGGTAGTCCGAGTACACCTATTATTTAAACTAGTCTGGTTCTAGCTCAGATTTCTGTTAATACATTTCCAATCGCTGTTAATGCTAAATGGTTAATACATGTACATTTGTTGACGAATTCCGTAATTAATGAAATTTGAAAAGCTTTCAAGATATGAAATCTTCATTCACGTGGTCAGGAATTTCAACTTTTTTGGAAATGTTTGGGAAGTTTTTAGGAGATTTGTTTTCGGCTTAATTACAAGTTTGCGTTTCATTAATTTACAAAATAGAAAAATAAGTAGAAATGGATATTTTAGCATTTTCAGATTTCCCGCCCATTAATTTTTAATGTTTGAAAAACTTTTTTAAAGTCAAGCAGCGTCATCTAATGGTCAGTTCAGGCAAGAGTTCAGGGTTCCCCAGAAAATTTTATTTTTAACTTCCCTGACATTTCCAGGTTTTAAAAAAATTCCCCTGATAATGACAACGTGAAAAATTGACATATTTTCCAAAATTGACGATGGAAAATATCTTTTTTTAAATTTTCTAACGACAATTTTTAAAATTAATACTCAGAAAACGTGGAAAATTGTGTAAATTTGAACATGGAAGACGTGGAAAATTTTGCAAATCTGTACTCCGAAAATGTGCAAAATTTTTTTCCAATTCCTATTCGGAAAATGGGCCCTGAACTAATCTCGTAGAAGTATTAATTTTGGGATCACCATGACTGCGTTGGATTTCCCTGACTTTTTCAAAATAAACCATTCTTCCCTGACTTTTCCAGGTCATTTCCAAGTTCCCTGACTCTTCCACGACAATTTTGAAAATTAACATAGACATTTTTTAAAAAAAAATTAAACAAATTGCTTGAAAATTATTTAAAATGGGCAAATTTTGTATTCGGAAAAATGTTAAAAATATGTGCTCGGAAAGAGTTGGAAATTTTTCAATTTTGTCCTCGGAAAATGTGGAAAACATGTACTCAGAAAACCTAGAGAATTTTGAACTTTCTACACGGAAAACGTGGAAAATATTGCAAACTGTACTTGGAAAACGAGGTAAATTTTTGCAAATTTGACTCTGAAAACGTGGAACATTTTTGCAAATTTTTAATCGGAAAATGGGCCATGACTGCGTTGAATTTACTTGACTTTTTTCAAAATAAACCATTCTTCCTTGACTTTTCCAGGTCATTTTCAAGTTCCCTGACTTTTTCAGGTCATTTTCAAGCTCCCTGACTTTTCCAGGTCTGGGGGAAATCCTGCTAATTAGATACTTAGTCGCAGATCAAAGATTTTTTATCAAAGAACATTTCTCTCTCGAGAACTTCGTTGGTTTTAAGTTGAAGATAAGCTGAAAAAAAAATTTCAAGTCATGAACTCATGAAGCAGAAAACAAATACCCACAAACGTGCTTTTTTGAATAAATAATAGAATTTTAATTCTATGAAGTGTTTTCAATAACACTCTTTAATAACGTGAAAAAAATCATCTCCACAGAAGATGGTTAATCCAGTTTAAAAAACTTGTTTTCAAAAAAATATGCGCCTCTTATTGCTTATTTTTCTTTCTACCTTGCATCTTTGCTCGTATGTTTCTTCTGAAAATGGCAACCATTCATTGACTAGGAGTTCCAACTGACCATAAAAGTGCAATGGGGACAGCTCTGTTTTTTTGGGGGGTAAAAGGTGGTGACGACCAATAATAATGTCATTATAACCGATTTTACAGGGTTCCCCCAGTAATTTCATTTTCAACTTCCCTGACTTTTCCAGGTTTCAAAAAAAATTTCCCTGACCAATGACAACGTGAAACATTGACATTTTACAAAATTGACACTGGAAAATATATTTTTTTTTTTACTTTACTTTTTTTTTTTTTGGTGAAATTTAGTATTCGGAAAAAGATGAAAATTTGAGCTCGGAAACAGTGAAAAATTTTGCAATTTTTGTACTCGGAAAACCAAGAGAATTTAGAAAATTTGTACACGGAAAACGTTGAAAATTTTGCAAATTTGCATTAGGAAATGTGGAACATTTTGCAAATTTGCATTAGGAAACGTGGGTAATTTTGAAAATTTGTACTAGGAAACGAGGTAAATTTTGCAAATTTGCACTCAGAAAAGGTGGAAAACTTTGCAAATTTGTACCCAGAAAAGGTGGAAAATTTTTCAAATTTGTACTCAGAAAAGGTGGAAAATTTTGCAAATTTGTACTCAGAAAAAGTGGAAAATTTTGCAGATTTGTTCACAGAAAAGGTGGAAAATTTTGCAAATTTGTACTCGGAAAAAGTGGAAAATTTTGCAAATTTGTACTCGAAAAACGTGGAAAAGTTTGCACATTTCTACTCGGAAAATGGGCCCAGAGTTAACCTTGTAGAAGTAATAATTTTGGATTGCCGTGACTGCGTTGAATTTCCCTGACTTTTTTAAATTAAACCATTCTTCCCTGACTTTTCCTGACATTATTTTTTCTTGCCTGACTTTTCCTGACTTTGCAGAAACTGGCAACCCTGAACAAGGTGAAAATAGTTCCAAATTAATGAAAACAACTTTTGAAATTTATGAAAATACGGTCGTATGTTTTGGTAAATGTGAGATAAAATTCACATAGTACATGCCATCATACTGACTGCAGGATAAGGAATTGAATTGAAATTCATGATATATTTGAACGATCTATGACCACAGTGGAGGAAACATAAAAGAAATTTTCTGTTGCTGATTGGTTGCCAGTTTCTTCTGGAAACAAAAAAAAATGTATAAACAATGTTCATCTTCAATGGTAATTTTGCTACGGCAACATCTCAAGTCAGCCAAGCACGAACGACCTTCTCGCCAGTCACCATTGTAGTTTCATGGTCAATTATCAGTGAATGCCTTTAAACGCCGGAGGCTGGTGCAATCAAACGTATCAATGCACGAAAGTAAAAGGACACTTGTTCGAAGGGAGTGGGAAATGTTCTGATATGCAACGCCGTGGACACGCGGTAAATTCAAAAGTGTGTGCACACGTATCGATAAGGCAGTTTGGGCAAATAACGACCATGGCTGCCCGACCTATTCACACGCTGGCAGTTTTGTCCGAGAGGAGAGTTTGCGACTTGGTCTGTCCTCGCACGGAGGCATAACACAGCACCGTCACCGCCATCACGAACAGGAAGTAGCCGGTGTAGATCAAGTGCATGTTCATCAATGTCACCTCGCTCTGGAACAAGAAAAAATGGATGGCATTGGCAAAGGCATTTTTGGCTCGCAATGGTTAAACGCTAAGATGAAGTTTCCGAGCAAGAGTTACTCACGTAACTAAGGTTCTCTTGAAATGACGGATCGCGGAAGTATTTTTGAACAACATTGAATCCCGAGCAGGAGTACTGCGTGGATTTTGAACTGGCCGAGTTCAAGACTGCGAACGCGGCGTCGCCTTGCTTAGCTTTCCGAGCAGGACACGTGTCGGTATCCCTGTCAAAAACAAAAACAAAAAAAATAATATGGGTTCATGATGGAGGAAACTTTGGTGAAATTGACCCGTTGCACACTGAAACATTGCCGAAGAAGTGTCCGCACTGAGTAAGGTGGATGAATGGTTGGTATCCTCGCTTCGCATTCGGTGGAAGCGGGTTCGATTCCCTTATTTGTCAGCTATTTTCAGGGTTCCCCCAGAAATTTTATTTTCAACTTCCCTGACTTTTCCAGGTTTCAAAAAAAAAATTTCCCTGACCAATAACAACGTGAAAAATTTAAATTTTCCAAAATTGACACTGGGAAATTTTTTTTTAAATTTACAAACGACAATTTTAAAAATTAACAAAGAAATTTTTTTTAATTTTTAAAAAAAAAATTGTATTTGGAAAATGTTGAAAATTTGTGCTCGGAAAAAGTTAGAAATAGCGCAATTTTGTCCTTGGAAAATGTGGAACATTTGAACTCGGAAAACCAGGAGAATTTTGAAAATTTGTACACGGAAAATGTTGAAAATTTGTACTCGGAAAACCAAAAGAATTTTCAAAATTTGTACACGGAAAACGTGGACAATTTTGCTAATCTGTACTCGGAAAACGAGGACAATTTTGCTAACTTGAACTCAAAAAACGTGGAAAATTGTGCAAATTTGTACTCGGAACCGGTGGGAAATTTCGCAAATATGTACACGGAAATGATGAACAATTTTGCAAATTTGTACTCGGAAAAGGTGTAAAATTTTGTAAATTTGTACTCGGAAAAAGTGTAAAATTTTGCAAATTTGTACTCGAAAAAGGTGGAAAATTTTGCCAATTTGTAGGCCTACTCGGGAAAGGTGAAAAATTTTGCAAATTTGAAATTTGCAAATCTGTACTCCGAAAATATGGAAATTTTTCGCACATTTCTACTCGGAAAATGGGCCATGAATCGCCGTGACTGCTTTGAATTTCCCTGCCTTTTACAAAATAAACCATTCTTCCCTGACTTTTCCAGGTCATTCTCAACTTCCCTGACTTATCCAGGTTTTCCAGGTCTGGGGGAACCCTGTGAAATAGTTCCTCTAGTAAATCGGCCATGCCATTGTTCCCCAAGAAATTACATATTCAATTTCCCCGATTTTACCAGGTTTTTAAACAAATTTCCCCACGGTGTTGTAAAATTGACACAGGAAAAAGATTTAATAATTTCCATAATTTTCTAATGATAATTTAGAAAAATTTGCAACATTAACATAGGAAGATGTTGGAAGTATTTTTACGGAATCAGCATAAGAAAGAATTGTGATAACTTCCCTCAGGGTGGCCACAAAATTTTCAATTTCCCTGACCAAAACTTACTCGTTAATGCATATCAAATAGCTGAAGAGGATTGGGGATGGAGCTTCTAGCAGACTATAATTCAGGGATAGCCTTTTGCTTTTACAGTGTATTTGGGAAAATTTCCCTGACCACTTATAAATTTACCTGACATTTCCATGACTTCCAAGACCACTTTTTTCCCCGGACTTCCCTGACCTATGGCCACCCTGTTCTTTGCAAAGTCTGCAAGTTTGTCCTCGAAAAAAGGTTGAAAAGTTTGCAAATTGTGCAAATAAGTCCTCTGAAAGATTGCAAATATGTCATAGGAAAATTTTTAAAACAGGGTTTCCCCAGACCTGGAAAACCTGGCAAAGTCAAGGAAGTTAAGAATGACCTGGAAAAGTCAGGGAAGAATGGTTTATTTTGAAAAAGTCAGGGAAATTCAACGCAGTCATGG
>JAQGBX010006965.1:0-11908 GCA_034698745.1 Megaphyllum sjaelandicum | reverse complement strand
AAAGATGTAATGTGACTCATCCGTTATCTGGTCACTTTATAAGGTACATTGACAATGTAAAAATTGCAAAAAAGACATCACACACTGGTCACTCTACGAGATAAACAGGTGGTCACTGGTCACTATTTAGAGAATTTTTATGCAGAAAATGTATACTAGAAAAAACACTAACAAGTGGTCAACATAAACAGGTGGTCACCATTAAAAGGTGGTCACTTCTCTAGGTTATACTGTATATACTTTTTAATTAATATTTATATAAATTTTTATTAAAGAATGTTATGCTGTTTCCATGTAGGCTTGCCATTTGATTGTGATTATTTGAACGAGGTTTTGAGTCTTCTGCATTGCTGTACAATTGTATAAATAATAAAACAGGCTGTCAGTAAACCTAATAAGCGCAGCTCGATTGGCTTAGCATGTTTTATTCAGGATATTTGGAGAAGATGATTGCTTAGTGTTGTAGGAATATGTTTATAATTTGTTTACAAATTCTGTAAGATTAGCAGTCTATATGAAATGTTTCATATTGTCTTCCGTGCTTGCTAGGTTTCATCGAAATGAATTATTAACAAATTATTCAATAAGTATTTCAATCATATCAATCTATCATGACTTTCAATGTATCATTGAGTTGAAATGCTGCTCAAACTTAACTTTAATAGTAAACTAACTGACATTTACGTAATTATTGTACAGAAAATGTTGGCATAATGCATAGTATTTCAATAATAACCAATAATAACCGGAAAGAGACTATTTAGGTCACCTGTATCTCGCTTTTAACAGTTCAAGCATTACTGGTTTCTAGTTTCGACATTTATAAATGTTTTTAATGATTGTTAAGGGTCAATTATGATTCTTAACCCACATCGAAATAAAAATACCTTGTGATTAAATTACTTGGATTGTTCCGATCTATACATACTTTGAATAACTTTTAAAATGTATTTTAAATCTATAAATACACTTCTGTTTTTTAAAATTATATTTTAAAAAAACGTTTATTATTACAATAATACATTTATAAAAATATATTTCTAAAACTTTTTCATTTCGGTGTGGGAAAGTGCATAAATAATAACCGGAAAAAGACCATCTAGGCAACCTGTATCTCGTATTTAACAGTTCAAGCATTACTGGTTTCTTATTTTGACATTTATAAAGGTTTGTAATGATTGTTAACGCCCAGCTAAGTACCGCTTACTAAATGTTTTTCAAACACAGTTGTTTCTTAAACAGGGAAAGAATTTATGTACAATTTTTTTAATTTTCAATATTGATTTAAGCTTGCAATGATAAAGACAGGGCCAGGGAGAGGGGGTGCAGGGGGGTGTACAAAATGTTCCATATTTTTTGTGGACAAGTTTACAAAATATTCAACGTATTCAATAGCTAAATGTGTAAAATTTACAACCCTTTCTGAGTATAAATTTGTACAATTTTTAACCTTTGCAAAAATGTTTAAATGTTTTACCCTTTTGCAAGTAAAAAGTTTTAAAATGCTCAACATTTTTCGAAGACAATTTTTTTTTTCACACTTTTTGAGGACAAATTTACAAAACACTAAACATTTTCCAATAATAAATTTGTAAAGTTTTCGACCCTTACTATGTTTCACTTATCCGAATTACAAATTTGTAAAACGTTTTTTTTAAAAGTCAACCTTTTTCCAAGGACAAATTTGCAAAATTTTAAACTCTTTCCAAGTATTCGAAGATAAATCTGTACAATTTTAAACCGTTCCTTAGTATTATTTGCCTAATTGTCCACATTTTTCACGTACAAATTTGCAAAATTGTGCACTCTTTTTTTTATTCGTAGCCAGTGGTCAGTTTTGAAAAAAATTCAGCTTTTCCAGGAGAAATGTTTACACATATTTACAGCAATTTTTAAGGACTAATTTGCAAAGTTTCTGAATTTTCTCGGTACAAGTTTGCAAATTATTACATTTTCTGTGTAAATTTTCTAAAACATTTGTAGTTTTTCACTAGTTAATTTTGCCAAATTTTGAAAATAGTTAAGTGTAAATAAATATTTTAAACAATTTTTTGGCAAATTTTGGCAAAGTGTTCAAAAAATGGAAAAGGGAAGGGGCCCGGAAGGAACATTGCACCCCCTGATAAAATTCCTCTCAGAGGCCTTGGATAAAGACACATCGGAGATGAATCTGCCTACAAAAACAAACTGTTTCCTCAAATGAGACATTACCAAACATCGTAATGAATGTTCAAATCCTCACGCACATGTACACGTGATATCTGCATTACTTCGGACGTCATTTTCCCCCAACTATTTCAACTAATAAGATTGGCGTTGGAGCATATAATCACTAGACACTGTTTGCATAATGGGAAAGGCACATGTTCAAATTCGTATCCTTAGGGTGCCTCATTTTATCGTCAAGCTCGACCATCGATGAATGTTATATCATTTTTTACGACAAAATGCGTCCGGGCAAAAGATATTAACATGCGAGGCAATAAAGTTACGCTGCATGCTTAATTTCAACGATTTGTTTAAACAGTTGAGCAGCCATTGCTCGTAAAATTCCCATTCATCCGATCAGGATTTTCCTTCCCAAAATAGCATTTTGGGATTGCGAAACGATATTATCGATGGTGGGGGAGGATAAATCAAATCAGTCATGATCGTAAACATTGTTGAATCAAACGTCTTTTATTAAATTTAGAAAATCCTTTAGAAACGCATTGTCAGAAATCATTTTTTCTATTAAAATAGTATACACAAGTTTAATAAGAAATTTCATTTAAATACATTTAGAAAATATGCAGTATTTATATCTTTTAAATAAATTTAAATTGGTTTCAAAAATCAAGGCTACATTCGAATTTATTCTAAATACATTATTAATATATTTAAAAAAGTATAGTACTTTATAAAAAAAAATTATAAAACAATTATTTTATACCGTTAATTAATAGAAAAAAAATTAAACAAACTGTTGAGCAAACGAATTGAAAATATATACTATAATAGTGTTTATATATTTTTAAAACAAATTTTCAAATAATATGTCAATTGATACATTATCTATACAGTGAAACCTGAAAAAGTGACCACCTTTGAATGGTGACCACCTGTTTATTTGACCACTTTTTAGTGTATGGTTTTTTCTAGTGAACATTTCCTTCATAAAAATGTTCTGTTTACTGATCAGTGACCACCTGTCTATTGTGTACAGTGACCAGAGTGTTGTCTTTTTTCGAATTTTTACGTTGCCAAAGTACCTTAAAAAGCGACCAGATAACGGATCGAGTCACGTTACATCTTGCTTTAACACATGGTCATGATGATTCTGTATATTTTTTGGTTTCGTGGTATTTTACTACGTGTATTAGTCTACATGTATAAGTGCAGTGTACATGTTCATTATTTTAATTTAATCCAGGCATTTCTTGCATAGTGACCACCTGTGTAGAATGACCAACATACCAGTTATTTTGGTGGTCACTCCTAACAAGTTTTACTGTAATATGTCAATTGATATACATTATCTGCGATTTGTTCGAAATGAACCTTCGAACACGTGATGCACATGAATATATTTAACAACTCAATGAAAAACATTCAGCAAAGCAGTATCAATATTAAAAAAAAATTTTAAACGCATACTCATTTGCGATTCATTTAAGAATCACCTCGAATGTTCACATCTCACATATTTTTTAATTACTTTAAATATATTTTAAAAGCTATAAATACATTGCTCCAAATGTATTTTAATAAATCGATTTTATTTCAGGAATGATGTTTTAGATACGGGAACATACTTAAGAAACATTGAATAAAAGCAGCTGTTGAAAACTTAAATTCGCAATATGGAAACCAAAAACGCATTTCGGTACTCGTAGTAAAAATATAATGTTCAAGCTGGCATTTACAGTGTCTCAGCAACGAGAAATGCATTTTGATATACTATACATAAGATTTTATATATAAAAAAAATTGTTTTCGATGTGAATGGAAATTAAGCCTAATCTGTAGGGAAATTGAAAGTGCACCCACGTAGAAAAAGAAAAACTCTTAGAATATCTAAAAAGGGTTATAGAAAATATAAAAGACCAGCAAAGTTTTTCGAGATTTGATATGTGTGCCAACTTGGTTTTCAATCCTGCAATGCCATATATGAGCAGATTTTTTTGTTATTTCTTCTCACATTTTACGACTTTCCCATTTTTTCCTTAATTATGTTACGCACTTTCGGTTTTTCCGACATCCGAAAAAAAACTTTCTGGACAAAAATCGCAGAACTTAACTTAATAAAAAGCAGTTAAGCAGCAGCCATATTGCCATTGCGAGAATGAGTCGAAAAAATGACACAGAGTGGTCACGCAGCGACCGATTAAGCTTTTTTTGTCCCAAAAAACAGAAGAAAAAACGCATTAGGTGAACCCCCATCTCCAGCAAAATTGTTTAAATGTCTTTGGTCCAAATGGTGCTGATGGATGCTCGATATTGAATAAATGTTGTCACCATGCATTGCTCGGCCAATAATGATTAGGTTGGATATTAAATGACGTTGTTTTCGTACTTTTATTGTCCGATGGGAAAGGGGGATCCCAGACATTAGAATCCCCAGGGAGACCCGCGAGAACCCATCCGAAAAAACTCCCCATTTTTTATTATTTTATGTTTTGCGGTTGCGTTTTTATGGTTTCTGATTCGTTGGAGCTTGACATCCATTTTAAGTTTTTGGCAGCCTTGAGTACTAAAGCTGTTTTTATTCAATTGTGGAAACTTGTTTTTCCATACTTTCATGACCCAAACTCGCATCTTCAAGTATTCTATGATGGCTTTTCCCATATGGAAAAATATACCTGGAAAATATATTGTATTTTATATATGGAACATATACAATGTACTGAAATTGGCTTAATTCCATATATTGGCATATATTTTTCATATATTATAATTTCGGCCAATATATGGATAATATATTAGCCATATATCTATTATTGATAATATATTATTTATATTCTGGTCGAAAATATAATATATGAAAAATATATGGACAATATACTATGCCAATATACGAAATATGTATGGAATTGGGCCGATTTCAGTATATGTTCCAAATATAACAAATATTTTCATTTTTTCCATATTGGTTGTTAGATTCTTTAAAACTCCTACATTGAAAAAGAAATGCATTTGAAAATGTGTATGCATTATTGGATCGCGTGTAATGCATTTCGGAATACAGTTTGCGTTATTAAAATGCATTTTCTAATGCATTGACGAGAATACGCATTGCAATTCATTACTGAGAATGCAATTTGGATATAAGCATTTTATAAATTGCATTTCAATAAGCTGGTGTGTATTTTGACGTGTATGCTAAATGTGCATGGCTACACTTTTGACAAATAGTTAGTGATCTGTGTGCCACTCTGTGTATTAAAAAATTTGCTAAAGAATTACCAAAAACGAATGCTACAAACATTCTTGAAAGCTTATAAGTGCATCTTGTATGCTCAGCCTGGCTCGGTTAAGCTTCCTTCATGCGCGCTCTCATTTAAAAAGCATGCCGCATTCTTATTCCGCTTGGTGGCGCTAGTGTACGCAGAATGTTATAAACGTCTGCAATAAGCATTCTTTGTGCTCACACCCTATGGTGGTAACTGTACCAGCTTCCAGTAAAAAATTACTTTAATTTTTTAATTTTTCTAATACAGTAAATCCTGGAAAAGGGGCCACTTTTGAATGGTGACCACCTGCTTATGTTGACCACTTTTTATAGGTATTGTTTTTTCTAGTGTACATTTCCTTTATAAAAATTTTCAGTATAGTGACCAGTGACCACCTGTTTATTGTATACAGTGACCAGTGTGTTTTCTCTTTTTATTGCAATTTTTACATTGCCAATGTACCTTACAAAGTGACCAGATAACGGATGAGTCACGTTACATCTTGCTTCAACCCTTGGACATGATGATTCTGTACTTTTTCGGTTTAGTGGTAATTTACTTCATGTATTGCAGTCTACATGCATGAGTGCAGTGTACTTGTTCATTATTTTAATTTAATTCAGGCATTCTTCTTTTAGAATTTTCTTGGTGGTCACCCTTAACAGGTTTTACTGTAATATCTCATCAGGACTAATTTGTAAACCTGGAAATTGCATTTATCACCTTCTTAAGGTTACATAAGATCGAGACAAAACCTTTTTCAGGTCCATTGTGCGTGAAAATGCAAATTTCAACGCTTACCCCTAACTCAAAACCAGTTTGTCCGTTGAAAATGCTTCAGAGTAAGAAAAAAAACCCTAGACAGCCACGCTTGTATTGTTATTATCTATGGGTCTCATTAGGGGGGACTCAAATTTTATAGGTTTGGATTTCAGCGCTTTATGCTCACACGCACCCCATTTTTTTCCATCCCCTAAAATCTATTAATTACGAGCATTTTTTTTTTTGCTTCATCATCATCATCATCATCATCATCATCTTCTGTTCAGCCATTTTCTCGTAACTTTTATTCCTGGCTCATATTTTTGTTAGTAAGTTTATTACGCTAGCTCGTTGGAGCTCATTGAAATTCGCTATAAATTAATAGGAACGTGACTGGGGTATTCATTCCTATTAAATATTTTCTTCCCATTTGCATCACTTAATCCCTTTTTCCTTAATGCATGTAGCCATGATGCCCACTTAAGCGTAAATACGCTCTACTTAGCGTCTCTTCCCTTTTTTCCGCTATTGCAAGTAGCTGCTAATTTCTTCTATCCCTTTTTCTAGACGTTCAGATTTTTTTTTTAATTGAGTTATGTCATTGCATATTTTTCTTTGGTGGAAGAGACCATTAAACCAACTTTTCTTCGGCGTTTAATGTTGGCTTTTGAAGTCTAAAAATTATATTAATCAAACATTATGTATTCATTTTTTTCTGGTCCATACGCCATGCATACGCCTCACGATTATGGATTGAACGACTAGCTTATAGTCTTTATTTATTCGTGATAATGCTTTAGGGGTGGTTGACATTTAGGAAAAAAAAAAAAAAAAAAACTTAAATATTTGCTCGGTGATGTTAATCAGGTAAGATATCGTGGGAAAATGTAAGAAATTGAGCATTTTGCGTATGTAATTAGACACATAATTCGCTATTAGAGCTTGTCGATTTTGCAACGTTTTTTGTTTTTTTAAAAATATTAATCGTAATCTTATTATTCAAGCAGTGAAAGACTCGGAAACTGTTTGTGCTTTTTATGATTTTATATAATCGGATTATGATCACCAATGAATAAATACGCAGTGTTGAAAATAAATGCAACACTATGAAGAATGCATTTTGAAATGCATCCCCGATTACGAGATGCATTTTGAAATTTATATTAATAACTACCTGGACGGACCGGCTATGCCCGGGCTGTACTAAACGATAGAACAAAGCAACCGAGTAGGCCTGATAAACGAACCAAAAAAACATACGGAGCCCCGTTGCGGAAGATTTTTTATTTTTTTCGTTTTGTACGCGTTGTGCGTCATCACGTACAAAACAAAAAGAAAAAGCAATGTTCCGCTACGGGACTCCGTATAAGCGCGGCCCCGGAACCAGACCATCATCTTACAATCTATATCCATAACGCCCGAATAGATAACTGGTTGTTTATAACGTGAAGTAATTTGAAGTTTTATTTTGGATTTCATTTCAAATTGCATCGTGAAAATGTATTAAAAAAAATCTCGTAAATAATTCAACATGGATATACATATTCAACATTGATGTACATATATACAGTAGCACAGTTAGAAATACACTATATATTGCACCCTCTGAGTGCAACATAGCATTTTTAAAAAGGTGAAATACATTAACCCTATATTGAGTGAAATATAGCACATTATGCATTGCACCTATTGGGTGCAATATAGCACCTTTAGAAAGGTGCAATGCATTGCATCTTTGGGTGCAATGAAGCACCATTTTAAAGGTGCAATGCATTGCATCTTTGGGTGCAATGCATTGCATCTTTAGGTGCAATAAAGCACCATCTTAAAGTTGCAATGCATTGCATCTTTGGGTTCAATAAAGCACCATCTTAAATGTGCAATGTATAGCACTTAAAAAAGGTGCAATATAGCGCCGAAAAAGGTGGCACCGGTGTAGCAAGCGATTGCACCTCTAAAGGTGCAATTTGGCCTACCTTTTTTTAAGTGTATTCGATATTTTGTTTTGAAATGTGTTTGATACACTATTCGAAATACTTTTTACTATGAAAAGTTGTCACAATGTATACAGGTAGCATTTTAAAATATATTAAAATATTAACAATAACATATTTATGCTATATAAAAAGTGTCCGGCATTTACAATCATAACTTAATGGGCTTTTTTGTTATAATTTTTAGGTGTCTTGGGTGCGGCACAGGGATTTGCACATCTTGACCATAGGTCGGTATACTTACGTGTCTGATCAGCGGTTCCAGGCTTACCATTTGGCGGATACGGACGACTGGACGCTACAAATTCGGTACACTCAGCCGAGGGACGCCGGAATTTACGAGTGCCAAGTGAGCACCGTACCCAAAATGAGCCTTATAATAACGCTAAATGTTGTAGGTAAGAAAAAAATCAATTTAATTATTAATCTTACTGTATCTTATTTTCGTATAACAACTTAAAAGAATGTTTGAGTACAACCTTAATATTTGCCAAATCACATTATGATATGAAGACCTGTAATCTATATAGTTATTAAATTTAAAGCAAAACTTACTCGCTGAAAAAATTTAATTAGGGGATGATTTCTGCATTAATTCACGTTATTTTAAATTGTAACATATTGCAATTGATGCTATATTGTATTTCGTCTAAAATATGTCACACAGTCAGTGGAAATATTTTCATTTTACTAGATGTAAACCTAAGTGTACATCTGCTGCAAGAACTGTGTCACAAATGCTGACATATTGCAGTAAATTTGTCCACGCATAGCGAATAATTCTGTGCTTCATTGTAGTGCATTGCGAAATTCGCTTACTTTTTCGTTATTAAAATGCATTTAAAGATGCAATTACAAATATGTTTTCAACAAAGCATAACACATATTTATTTGGATGATTTTAATTTATTTCAAAATACATTTTTGCATTATTAAATGCATTTAGAAATGCAATCACAAATCGATTCCAAGACTCATTTGGATTTAAATTGGAGAATTGTAATGCATTTCAAAATACAGTTGAGTTATTAAAATAAATTTAGAAGTTGAATTACAAATCTGTTCTCCTTGAAGCATTACCAAAATTCATTTGGATCTAAATTGGAAAATTTTAATACATTTCAAAATACAGTTATAAAGTTAATTACAAATCTGTTCTCATCAAAGCGTGTCTAAAATGCATTTGGATCTAAATTGGAGCATTATTATGCATTTTAAAATACTCTTTTACGTTATTAAAATGAATGCATTTAGAAATCTAATTTCAAATTTGTTGTTATCCATTCGTCTCAAAATTCATTTGGATCTTAATTGGAACATTGTGATACATTTCAACATTTATTTTAATAACCCAAAATGCATTTCAACATTCATTCTAAAAACATAAAATGCATTTCAACATGCATTTTAATTACACAAAATGCATTTCAACATGCATTTTAATAACACGAAATGCATTTCAACATCCATTTTAATCACACAAAATGCATTTCAACAAGCATTTTACTTACACAAAATGCATTTCAACATTCATTTTAGTAACACAAAATGCATTTTAACGTGCATTTTAATAACCCAAAATGGATTTCAGAATGCATTTAAATAATACAAAATGCATTTCAGCATGCATTTTCATAACACAAAATGCATATCAACATCTATTTTAATAACACAAAATGCATATCAACATCCATTTTAATAACTCAAAATGCATTTCAACATGCATTTCAATAAAACAAAATGCATTTTGTGCTGAAAAATCATGGAAGAACCATTACACAAAACGCATTTCAATAACACTGAGTGCATTTTGAAATGCTTCACAATGTCAACACATTTTCAAATGCTGGTAACAACTCCATCTTACGGTTCGTGTGTGCATGTGACGTCACGCGATTTTTGATGAGGAATTGAAGGAAGGAACAATCTTGGATGTAATTCCTTTTTCGTTCTTGATCATTGTTGCTATAGCTATTAAACGCCAAAGGCATTTAATATTGATCACGTCATAAATGCTGGCACGCATCTCATCCATATCTTATTGGTCGACTTTTCTTC
The DNA here is from genome assembly GCA_034698745.1 of Megaphyllum sjaelandicum. Lineage (NCBI taxonomy): Eukaryota > Metazoa > Arthropoda > Diplopoda > Julida > Julidae > Megaphyllum > Megaphyllum sjaelandicum. The sequence goes on along the minus strand of JAQGBX010006965.1, from coordinate 1,662 downwards.
TTCTTCATCTTCTTCAGGAGGCTAATTCAATGTCAGCGAAGAAAATTTCCAAATCGGCCATAAAATAAATCAGTTAAATAGATGGAAAAAGGTCCATAATTGAAGGCTGCATTTATTTGGCCTTTCATGGGGAATTGGTTATCGTAAAACTAAACACCGTTATCATTGACACTCATTCGGCAGTTTATACGTTGAGAGAAGCTCACTAACGACGCGGCGCTTCGGCTAAGAGATTACTTAATTGCAAAATGGCGGCTTCCGGTTGGCCTTGGAAAGCCTTAAAATGGGCCATAGAAGGCGTTAATTGAACGCTTGCTTGGTTAAAATGTTGAAACTTGAACGTAAATGAAGAATACTTGAAACCAAAGTGTACTATAAACTGCTCGATTTTGAGAAACTGCAGTTCCGATTGATCAGTTTTACAAACTTTGTGTCTCAAAATTTGTAGCGGTATACTGTATATATAGATATGCAGGTATGGATTATAGGTATGGATTATAACAAATAGCCCCATATATGTTTGTAGCTATTTATAAATTTTGGTCGATGCCTTAAACTGAATGTTTCGATACATCGCCATACATGTTTCGAGCCATTTCTGAAGTACATCTGTAATTGCCATTTTGTGTATGGATATACATGTAGCCTACTGTACATAATATATGCTCTGGCCCACATCGAAATAAAAATACCTTGTGATGCATTTAAAATACATTTTTTTAAGGCAAAATAGATTTACAATGTATTTACAATTATTTTTTTTAATTCTATAAATTTACATTTCTTTATATGTTTTGTAAAATGTATTTTAATGCAAATATCTTTTATATGGTATTGAAAAGGCAATTGAAAATATATTTTGCATACATTTTGAAATAGATTTTGAAATAACTTGGATTGTTCCAATCTATACATATTTTGAATAACTTTTAAAATGTATTTTAAAGCTGAAAATACATTTGTTTTATGAAAATGTATTTTAAAAAACATTTATTATTACAATAATACATTTCTAAAAAGTATATTTCTAAAGCTTTTTTTTTCGATGTGGGAAGTTTTACAAATCTGTACTCGAAAACAATTGGAAAAAAAAAAAAAAAACGTGGAATAAAATTTGTAAAGATGTCCTTAATTGGAAGGTTGAAAATTTTGCAAGTTTATTCTTGAGAAAATTTAAAAAGGTTTGCAAATTTATACCGGGAAAATACAGTATGAAAGTTTGTAAATGAACCCTGAGCTTTTAAGTTCTCTGACGTTTACAGAACTGGGGGTACCCTGTTTACTGATCGACTTTTGCAATTTCTTACCCACCTATGCGATATTGCGCAGTTTTGCGCTCAATTTCCAGTTTAATTTGGAAACTGATTTTATTTGGCATTTTTTTTTCAAGGGGACATCCGAGTTTTTCATTGTCCACATCGTGTCAGTGACTCAACCTATCCTCCCCCCCTATTCCCTTAGTACATGAGGACGTCCTTTTTGAATTGCCCCTTATGGTTCAATTAAGGTATGCAGACTTTGTTTCATGAAAGTACATGTACTTACAGTATACAACAAGTAACAAGTCATTTGTAAATAAAATGAAAACAAAGCAGTTGATCGAAACGTGATTCTAACCAAATGTGTTTGGTATGAAGGCAGCGCCGTGCATAATGGGGGGTG
>JAQGBX010006964.1:0-11909 GCA_034698745.1 Megaphyllum sjaelandicum | reverse complement strand
GTTCTTTGGTTTCACGGGTTAAGATGGGCGTGGCTTCATCTTAGTGATCACCTCAGCCAACAGGCGGCGCTGCGGTGTTTTAGCACATAAAAAAGCGGGAGTGCACCTACTTATATTACTTATACTGCCTGTGGTTCACTAATAAATGGTAAACTTTTCAATGCAAAAATTGATAAAGAACATATTAAAAATTGTTTATGTAATCAACAAGCTATTTTCAAAATTGGACGGGACATGGGGGGAGGGGGGGGTTTACAGAAACGGGACAAGGGCGGACAGGGGGGAGGGGGGGGTCTAAAAACCCGAAAAAATACAGGACATCCTTTATGGGTGATCCCTAAGATGTACAATATATTAATAACCTACATGTATATAAAATATAACAAATAAATTAAAATTAAGTTAACAAAATTATGTAAAAGTATGGAAGTACATGTATAATGTAAACGTAATGTAATTGCTATTTGTTTTAACGTACAAACTTAAAATTTATGAAAAAATTTAGCTTAGAAAACAAAAGTATATGCACTTAATAATGTTAATTACAAAAAATCCGAATGTTCATCTTTAAATATTTATCCATTTTTTTGGGTTATTTACTTTGTATCTATTCATTTTGCACATCATAAATATGAGATTGTCATGAGATCTAGTAAACATGAATGCCTTAAAGACAGGTTAATGCCACTGACGGCTTCGTTTCTACTTTGTTTGAAGTCTGTATTATTACGGACTGAGTAGCCAAACTCTCGCTGTGAAACGGAAGCTGTAAGATCATTGCTTTTATATTAAACGGCGGAAGTAAGCAGCATGACGTAGACATAAGGCAAAGTGTTAATTTTGCACCAAGGACTACTACTTATTGGCAAGAAATTGCCAGACCATGTATGCCACCAGAGCTTAATTAATCTTCCTGTTGGACGAAAGGAATTGATCTTTGGCCAAAGCATTGCAGAAATGTTTCCTATTTATCTTTTACTAGGTCACAAAAGATAAAACCACGATGACATAGTTCAGAGTTGTTTTTCCATTCTTGTAATATGATACCAAATAAGTATTGTGATGGTGAGAAAAAAATTAAAAAACAAACGTCATTTAGATATGTACTACCTGTGTAGAGTAAGCTATTGATGAAAACGTTCTTCCATTCACAACACTGTTTTTTGAAAAAAAAAATTTACAAATTTATATAATTTAAAAAAAAATGTTTATTCAAGAAAATGGATTTTATGAAGAAGATTGCATTCAGAAAATGCGTTTTGAAGAAAATTGCATTTAAAAAATGCGTTTTAAGGGAAATTTCATTTAGAAAAGTGCATTTTGAAACCAGTTTCATTCAAAAAAGTGCATTTTGAAACCAGTTTCATTCAAAAAAGTGCATTTTGAAACCAGTTTCATTTAGAAAAGTGCATTTTGAAACCATTTTCATTCAGAAAAGTGCATTTTAAAACCAGTTTCATTCAGAAAAGTCCATTGTGAAACCAGTTTCATTCAGAAAAGTGAATTTTGAAACCAGTTTTATTCAGAAAAGTAAATTATGAAACCAGTTTCATTCAGAAAAATGCATTTGGAAACCAGTTTTAATCAGACAAATGCATTTTAAAACTAGTTTCATTTAGAAAAATGCATTTTGAAACCAGCTTAATTCATAAAAGTGCATTTTGAAATCAGTTTCCAATCAGGAAAAGACATTTTGAATCAATTTCCATTCAGGAAAATGCAACTTGAACAAATTTCCCTTCAGAAAAATGCATTTTGAACCAATTTCCATTCGGAAAAAAATGCATTTTGAACCAATTTCCATTCGGAAAAAAATGCATTTTGAACTAATTTCCATTCAGAAAAATGCATTTTGAACCAATTTCCATTTAGGTAAATGCATTTTTAACCAATTCCTAATTATGAAAATGCATTTTGAACAAATTTCCATTCAGAAAAATGCTTTTTAACAAGTTTCACTGTACTTTAATCTCCAAACAAAATCTTACTCTAATGAATTCTCCTGCACACACATATTGGAAAAGTCAGTTTGAAATGAGGTCAAAAGGTAGAAGAAAACTCACGCACTTGATCAAACAAAAAAATAAATAAAAAACCAACACTTTTTTCATAAGAGCACAAATTAATTTGAGGCTTTAATCAACGTTTGCCCCGCAACCTTTTTCCCAACACAAAAAAAGCCTCACAAATTAACGCCAGAAAAAAATCTCTATAAAACATGACTTCATTTGGCGTTAATTCGTGGAACTATCCGTCAAATTTCATTCCCTAGGGGAGATTAATTATCGAGGCAAGCATCTCAGACAGAGCCTCAAATTTTAATCCATGCCTCAGCCATGTTTTTTTTCATCAACCTCAAAAGCCCCTTAGTCAAAATCCATAGAAATATTCCAGCAATGTGGGGGTGGAAGGGGCTGGAAGGGGTGTATAAAATTTGGTCTGGTAAACATTTCCAAATGATGCCAAGCACTAATTACATGAAACATTGAAGCGTGACTCGCCTTTTGCCATACATTTCTGGTTGGTAACTTTTTACTTCAATTAACTATTAAGACTGCAGTAATAGTTCTAAGAGTTAACAGTTCGTCAGTCAGGGTGAAGCCTCAGCGCCATTTAATTGATGCACTCCAATTGAGTTAAATACAAACGAGTGAAGGTTGATTGAATGGGAGAGCAGCAATAATTGCCCCTATCAGAGAGGAAAAAGTGCCCTTAAAAGTCGACCTAATGGGCGAATTATTGGCTTCAATTTGAGAGCAGGGGCAATGAGACGAAAAATCCACTAAAACTGAATATGCAGGACTCTTCATCCTTTCCTTGCATTTTCATTGAACGAGGAACAAAAAGAAGAGTTTGACCAAAGGCGATTTTCGTTGGGCATTTAGCCGCTTCATTGGACCGGACATGGTGGGAAAACAAACTGGCTCGGACATCCACTACCACAAAGCCCCCAGCTTTAAGTGGATTAATGCAGCCCCGAGTCAAGACTGCGGTGAAATTCTCGCTTAATTATCATTACCAGTCAGCGGTGGTCAGCCCAATGGGGTGGCATTAATAGCTGACCAGAACTGACCAGCCATGCGTGCGTTTAGAGGGGGGGGAGGAAGTGCCACCAGAAAAAGTTAAGCCAAAGTGCTAAGTGGAATGAAAATCAACTCTTTACCTAGTATCTTATTACTAGCATGTAATAAAATAATAAGTATGCTAAATCTGAGAAATCTCAAATTTGAAATCCTAAATTTAAAATTCTCGTGAAAGTTCAGTTTTGTCAAATTGCTCCCACGTCTAAATAAACATACCACGATATAAATTTAAAACATCGTTCTGGTATTTGAAATGTATTTATAAAGTTATTTGCTAAAAATATTTGATTAAAAAAATACATTTACATTTTGGTTGATTACTTGATACGTTTTGTCAAATTTGTTTTTTAAAAATATATATATATATATATATATATATATTTTATTCGGTAATAAATATACATGAATGTAAGTTATATTTTTAAGCTAAAAAGATCTAAATGCGTTTTTATTACAGAAAATGTATTTTTCCTAAAATATGCTTCTAAACCTTGTTTTTCGATGCAGGCTTCCGAAGTGAATTTTGCAATATTTAAATGCATTTTGAGTAAATTTTGTCACAGCAAATGAACATTTTTAAAACTTAAATGCATTTCGAGTGAATTTCATCACAATAAATGCAGATTTTGCATTTTAAAATGCATTTTGGGTGAATTTCATCACAGGAAATGCTACGTTTGCTACATTAAAATGAATTTCGAATAAATTTTGCTATAGTAAATGCAACTTTGGCATTATTAAAATGTATTTCGAATTAATTTCATCATAGTAAATACAATTTTTTCAATATTTTCATGCATTTCGAGTGAATTCCATCACAGCAAATGTAACATTTGAAATAATCAAATGCATTTCGAATGAATTTAATCAACGTATATGCAACTTGTGCAATATTACAATGTATTTCGAAATCAACATAGTTGTCAAATGCATTTCAAATGAATTACACTAAAGCAAATGCATTTCATCTAATCAATTTATCGAAATGTTTTACATTTCAACTTGAATCATTCCACACATTTACATGTACATGTTTTAAGGCTAAAAAATGTACTGAATTTGAAATGCATAAATGATAATAAAAATCGAATTGAAATGCATTCATTGAACTTACGTCCATAATTTTTGTACAAAATTCAGTGCATTTTAAAAAGCATTACAGTAAAAACAAATACACAAATACACGTTAAATTTAAATGTACTTTATAAAAAAATTACGTGCTTTAAAAACTTGTTATATGTTCATGTGTTTGATGCTGATATGTTTATAAAATGGCGTAGAACAATCAATGAAACAATACGAAAATGTGGATTAAGCGAGAAAAGAAAATTCGATATTAATTTAATTGAAGCCTGGAACTCGTTTTATATTATGAAAATTTCAATTTCCATAATAAAAGCGTTCAGCGTGACAGCCTGCGAATATAAATAATTGTTCGTGACAGTCTTCGTCAAATTGTATCCCAAAAAAACAAAAACATTTTTGGTCAGTTCGTGTATACGATTGGATGACCAACTAAGGAGGCTCTCCAGGAATGAAAAGTAGACAATGTCCGAATGCACGAAGGAGCCAGAAAAGTGGACAATAGCCAGAAAAGCAATTTCGATTTAATTGCATCGCTAGCTGTTGTCACTGTTTATCATCTTTGTGTTACGAGTTTTAATTAGAGCTGCAGTCTAGATGGTCAAACAAACATTTCTACACAAAAACTGACCATTATGCAGCTTTTGCATTGTCCTATAACATGGCGGCGAGACAAACAAACCACAAAGTGAACATACCACATTTCCATAATTCAAGAAGCTCGCGGTGTTTTAAAAGTAACGTTTAGAAACATCTAATATCTATACATATCCGCATTAATAGAATTACAGAACACCTCGTTAAGACGAATCGCGAGAGACGTCAAAATGTGTTCGTCTAAACCGTAGTTCGTATTAAAAGTCAGGCATAACATGATTTCAACGATGAATACTAAATTTTAATCGAGATTTGGATGAAATTTAACCCCTCGTGTATGAATAGGAAAGTGCAGCAAATTTTGAAGGGAATTTCCCGTTATAACGAACCTATTTCTCACATTGTCTTTTAAGTTCGCTTTAACGAAACAAAAAAATCTACGTTATTCGTCCTTACCCTAGGACGTGGACTGGAAACGAGTTCGTAATATCAGATATTCGTATAAAGCTAGTTCATTAAATGCAATTCCACTGAACCCATTTTATATTGTAGAGGTTGCCACCAAAAACTTCCTTTCAACTTGCATGACTTTTCAAGGTTTTTACACAAATTTCATTGACCAATGATAATTTTTTTTTTCAAATTGGACATATGTTGAGGTTTACGGAAAATGCTTGAAGTTATTCAAATTTGTACTCGAAAACATTGGAAAGTTTGAAAGTTAAAGAGTTCTGAAAATTTATGGATTTCACAAACTCGGAAATCTTGTGAACTTGTATTACGAAAAGCTTTAAAATTCTACAAATTCGTACTTGGAATACATAAAAAATTGTTGCAAGTTAGTCTTTGGAAACTGTTGAAAATTTAACAAATCTTTACTTAAAAAGATTGGAAATCTTGCACATTACTAATACGAGAAAGTTTTAAAATTCTGCAAATTTGTGCTAGGAATACGGTAGAAGTTTTGCAAATTTCGTTTTCGGCAACGGATGAAAATAAAGCAAATTTGCATCGGGAAAGTTTAAAAAAGTTTGCAAATGATGCCCTAAATAAACCACATACATGTATACATGTAGAAGCATTATAATTTTAAAATATGATAACATGAATACGTTGAATTTCCTTGACATTTTAAAAATAAGTCATTCTTTCCTGGCGTTTTAAAAATAAGTCATTCTTCCTGGACGTTTTCAAAATAAGTGATTCTTCCCTGACTTTTTCAAAATAAGTCATTCTTTCCTAACGTTTTCAGAGTACGTCATTCTTCCCTGACAATTTAAAAGTAAGTCATTCTCCCCTGACGTTTTCAAAATAAGTCATTCTTCCTTAAAGTTTCTAAAATAAATCATTCTTCCCTGACTTTTCCAAAATAAATCATTCTTCCCAGACTTTTTTCATGACATTTTAATTTTATCTTAAATTTCCATGTCCTCTCCCCCCAATCTTACATTCTAAATCTTACATAAACGTATTGCTTTTATATTCTAAGACGTATTATTTCCGAAAGTGCCTTAAAACCTTATTTCATACAAGGAACAAACAAAGGCTTTCAGGAAACCCTTCAAATTGCATTAATGGATTAACCCACTGACTCCAAAACCAGATTTAATTGAACTTTAGTAAAATAATCACGTCTCACTCGGAACACTGTATTATTTATAAGGGATTTCCAGCATCATCCCAATGCTTTTATACAATTTAATGAAATAGATTCTCCTCACGAATTGCACTTTGTCTGAATAGATATCGTATTTTTTTCAAGTTTGAAAATAAGATGCATTTATCAGCTAGCCGAGTTTGATATTGAAAAATTAAACTATATTTTACTTATTAGATTGTCGCGAGCAAACACTTAGTATAGTATTTTGCCCCTAAGACTCTAACCTTATTTTCTTTTTAAGAGAATTTGTCAGTTGACGCATAATTCGAGTCAAATTGAAATGCATTTGCTTAGACATGTAAAATCCTCGAAATTGCGACAGACAGCCGAAGCAAATCGTTTAAAGCCAGTGGCAATTTGTATGCGGAAAGTGAAGTGAAACTAATGCGAGATCAAAACGATATTATAATGAAATCGAGACATTTGGATGAGGAAAGATAGAACCCTTAGCAAATTCATTGAGGTTTATTTCTGAAAGATCATCGAATTGAAAACAAATTTAACAAATCGTTTTGGTTGAAACTTTATAAAAGCTTTTATTGGAAAAAAATAATAATGCCGCAATCAATTGCACGTCGAAAGCAATAAAATGTTTCTAAAAATTAATGATGGGTCCTCTTAGATATTTTATTTTTAAGTTTCCTGACTGTTCCAGGTTTAAAAAATAAACATTTCCCTGACCAATGACATTGTTAAACATCTACATACATTATTTTGCAAAATTTACTAATGACCCCTGAGATATTTCATTTTCAACTTTTCTGACTTTTCCTTTACATTTTCAGGTTTTTTACAAATTTTCCTGGCCAATGACGTTGTCAAGAATTTACATATTTTGCAAAACTCACTATTGACAATTTTGAAAAATAACAAGGAGAAAATGGGAAATTTTTAGAAATATATGTACTAGGTAAACGTAAATTTTTTTGCCAATTTGTATACGGAAAACGTGGACAATTTTGCAAGTTTGTACTCGGAAAACAATGAATATTTTTCAAATTTATTCTCGGAAAACGTGGACAATTTTGCAAGTATGTTCTCGGTAAACGTGGGATATTTTGCAAGTTTGTACTCGGAGGACATGCAAAATTTTCAAATTTTTACTCAGATTTTGGAATGCAACAACATGATTATGTTAAATTTCCCTGACTTTTTAAAAATAAGCCCCCGTCTTCCCTGACTTCTCTAGACATTGTCAAGTTCCCTGACTTTTCCACACACAAAATGTCCAACTTTTTAAATACATGTATATATTTAACCAAATATATAATGTATAGAGTTTACAAAATGTTCATGTTTGCGTATTAATCATTTATATTATAAATGTCAATATAATTTTTATACATAATTCAGATACTATACAGTATACAGGGTGCCCCATCTTAACAAGTCCAAAGAAACACTTTAAAAAACGCGCATTTTGCTTCGCAAAAAAATTCTAAAACAAAAATTATTTTTACGTAAGAGGCAACAAAATGCCACTATTTTTTTTAGCATAAATGGCGCCGTTGTCTACGAAATGGAAAATCGCCGCGACATTTACCGATAAATTTTCAGTAATACCAAACACATTTTTAAACATTGTTTAAAGCTGTTACTAACGGTATTACTTAGCATGAAAACTCGTTCATTTCAGTCAAAAAATTCGTAATATCCGAATTCGCAATTCGTCTTAAACGAAGAAATTAACATTATTCGTCCGTACTCCAGAACGTGGGACTTGAAACTATAGCCTTCTCAATCAGAAATTCATATAAAGCGAATTTTCCAAGAGGTGCTTCCGAATTTACAAAAAAACACACAGAAAACATACCGTGTAGTATTTGAAAACAGCGTTAATTGATAACACCAGGATCAGATTTGGTTGAATTAAAAAAGTAATATCCGGTGTATAAATCCCTCTCCGCGAGTGAAATATGTAAAGGTAATTGACGAGGTTGGTATCTGATGAATGTTAATTCTCCTTTTACATATGTAAAACAAGAGGGGAAGCTACTAGGGGAATTAACTAGGGGATAAAATTACCTGCAGGTTTCCCACCGTCGTCATGGCAACCATTCAAATAATAATGGGATTGAAGACTTTTAATGCCAGGATCTCAGCTTTGCTCTTAAACCTCCTTAAAACCCTAAGAGACGTAAGACCGAATGAAAGAGATTTTTGGGTGGGGAGACCAGGAAGCTTAGCTAGCAATTTTTATAATTTGATAATACAGACCGAATATCAGGGAGTAAATAAAAGCATCGGAGGTGACGTCGTTATACCTTAGAAACAATGCCCACAATTCGAGATTAGCTAATAATGGCATGTCTTGGCACAATTTGCACCCGCATTTACGATCGGTGAACTATCCTTAGTGAATTAAGTATTTAATCGAACAAATCCCACGTTGTTTTTAACCTCAAAATGCAAGCATTAGTACAGTACCGTAGTTTGACTTCATATATATATATATACAGAGTGATTCCAAAGGTCATGCTCAAACTAAAGAGGGGGGTAGAGGAGTGAAAAAGAAATACCTTTCAACCGGATAAACAATTGCATTTGGGGTCATCTTGTGTCCCATATCTTCATGCCTAACAAATTACTGTAGAAGTAGGCATAATCAATCTAAACCTCTTGACTGAGCTTCGCGATAATACTATTGGTCTTTTTTTTTTGTATGCGATTAGACGTCGGAATAACCTTCCTGGCGATAATTCAGATTTAACTCGAGTTTAAGTTAACAATGATGACTAAGTTGCAAGTGATGTAGGAGCTTTCTCCTTAAATAGGCTTGTCCCCCTTTCCCTACCATATGGCATTTAATTGATGACTGTAGAGTAGAGTTGAATTGAGTTACAAGCATTTGATGGTTTTGTATCACAATTGTAAATGCTCAAAATATAAATGCTATTCATTGTTTAATTTAAATAAAATAATAACAAGTATTGAAAGTTTGAACTAAACATGTTAATTATGAACAACTTAAACACCGAATGGTATTGTTTAACCTAGCCCTGCATGCGGAGTACATGTAAGTACTTTCTTGAACAAAAATTATTTAAACATTTGTCTTATTCATTCAAATCTAAGAAGGATGAAGGGATCAAACTTCAATGTTACAATAATACGTAGATCAAACAATAAATAGCATACATTAGATGCAATTGTATCTGGAACATTTATAATTGTGATGCAAAACCATCAAATGCTTGTTACTCCTTAATTAAACCTTAAATGCAGCTGTTTTTCCAATTGAAAGGTGTTTATTTTTCATTCCTCCACCTTCCTCTTCAGTTTGAGCATGACCTTTGGAATCACCCTGCATAAAGAAGAGATGTGCACTGTATGTATGACACAAAATAACGTCAGGTAGATTTTTAAAGAGGACCTGACTCTGTTCCACAACAATTAAATTAAGATGCGTCGATTCGGTTCATAGAAAATGAACGATCCATTGTTCTCTGCTTTGAATCACCTGATTTAGGCTGTTTACGTTAAACTTTTTTTCCGGTTGCAAGCGACCGGGTGTTGGTTGGTGGTATTACAGACACATACCACTAAGCAACAATGTTTGGAGCCAGAACTAGTGTCGCTTAGTGGTATCTGTCTGCAATACCACTAAGCGGCACCCAGGCACTTGCGACTGGGAACAAGTTCAACGTAAACACAGCCTTAGCAGATATCTAAAATGGCAACCGATTAGCAACTTTGGCCTGAAGTTGCTGATTGTTCTGGTACATAGCAAAGTCAAATCCAGAGAAATCTCGTTTAATGTTCAGCATCCAAAAACGCAGAAAGTTCACAAACACCGCACTGGTATTCTTTGATTAGTGAGTTCGATAGGATGTCCAGTGGCCATGGCTAACACATTTCGAAAGAAATAAACGAGTGACATGCAACACTCTCAAAGAAACAAATTTCAAACGCATGGCATTGCAGTGAAAGTAACATTTACCTGTGGCAATGCAGGGAATCTAACAGTTGTCATCCATAAAACAAAGTGAGGCGCAAAAAATTACCCAACGGTATGTTTGTAGATGTGTGTGTGGCAGGTCGGCTAATAATTTCTAATGTGAAGCGTTTTTACAAGTAGCGCCTTTACGAAAACTTGGTGAAGTGGTTCTTGGAAAACGGTGGAAAATTTTGCAAATTTGTCCTCGGAAAACGTGAAAGTTTTGCAATTTTGTGCTCGACTACGATTAATTTCCCTATTTCAAGTCAGTTTCACACATGTGTTTGGACGGAGTGAAGCGTATTGTTTGCTTCACCGTGGCCATATTGGGAGTCACATTTGGTATATTTCTATGTAAAATTTACGATACTGAAGATCTAATCTTGGAGATGGGGTAATGCTTTCGGGAGCAATATTACACCCTTAGATAAATTCGTAGGTTTGGATTAGTCACCCAGGAAATTTTCGGAGAAATCGGGGGAACGGTTTAAAATTGGTGGCGGCACATTGACCATTTAGGAATTATACTTTCATTGCAAGCTCCATTTTTATTACATTCATCTTAAACTGAATTAGGTCGTGATCAAACGATTGCGAAGCCATTTAACTATTTCTTACCATTTTAAATACCAAAATTACAAATATTACCACACAAAAAAACATTATAATGCAACGACTCGGAAGGTCTGTAATGATGCACTCGGGTAGAAACCCAAATAGAAGAAAACCTGGAGTATCTCTGCAGAAAATTAAAGGCCTTTCTGGAAGAAAAATACCAGAAAAAAGTAGAGGAAGGGACAGTCAATAGAACGTATATTTGCAGTGGCTGGAAAAGCATTAAAGGACACAAAAGCAGCTGAAGAGTTGCAGTCAGCACGTCAAAGAGCTAAAAAGATCGAAAAATCTTATAACGGAAGCACTTCCTGTTGGTGCCACGGACAGAAGAGGTAAAGCTCTTTCATTTCCTGAATTTCGCTTATGTACCAACGATCAACTCCGTCAGAAAACAACATCCAACAACGACAACTGCTGTTGTTGTTGTTATGATTGTAGGGATGTCCGAACAAAAATTCTAATTACGGAGAAAACTCGTTAGGAAGAACTCGCTTAATACGAATTTTTGCTACTACGAACTCATTTTCAGTCAAAGTGACGGTCAAATGACAACGTCCTGGGGTATGGAAGATTAAAGTTCATTTCTTCGTTTAAGACAAACGAAGACGAACTTCCAGGTTTTTAAAAACATTTTTCTGGCTAACGATAACACTAGTGATATGTAGGGGAGACCGGGGAACAGTGGGTCACAATTTTAGAGTTCATTTATTTTTGGGAGAAATATTCAACTGGTAGCAATTCAAAAAATGGCACAGTAATCTACCAGCCTTCAGGATCTGTGTACATTTTTGTTATCTATTTAGAGCTATTAGTTTTTTTTCTATAAAATATATAAGCTGCTTGCGCAGGTTGTCCCAGTGTGCCCCTATGTTGGGGTACACTGGGACATGGCATGGGGTACAGTGGTCCATGTGATATTAAGATTGTCTATAT
>JAQGBX010006963.1:0-11909 GCA_034698745.1 Megaphyllum sjaelandicum | reverse complement strand
CCGGCCTGTAGGGTATCGTTTGAGGCGTGGCCGATCCCCTGTGTGTCACGTGCAGGTGATGCACAGGGGATCGAAACAAACGTGCGTGTGACGTTTTCGCGTTGCCACGTGGTCGCTACACATATATTGTAGCCCTTCTTTATAATGTACTAAAGGAAAAATCCGGCCTTGCTCGGGTAAAAATTGTTGTTGGATTTTTAATTCCTTTTATGCGAGTTAGATTTAGCTGTTCTTTATCTCCAAAAGATGGCGCTACATGACCTGGATACATCCCGGATGGGGGAAGGAAAACTTGTTTGACAGTTTTATGGCCCGAGGCAAATTAAAAAAGATTTATAGCCTTGGAATTATATCCACGGAGTTCATGCTCCTGGGGGGTGTGTCATGAGTGGCCAATCATATGGTTGCCAACCTCAATCCCACCCAGACTCCCAGCCAAACACGGCGTCGTTTTCTATCTATATATATAAAATAGAAAACGACGCCATTTTGTTTTTTTAAGGCTAGCCAATCCTGTTTGATCAAACACTCAAACAAACGCCAAGTCCGTATGATTGGCCGTTCGTGGCACACCCCCCAGGAGCGCGAATTCCGTGGGGAATAACAAGGCCATAAACCTTTTCTAATTTTCTCCGGACCATAAAACTGTCAAACAGGTTTCCGCCCCCCATCCGTGATGTATCCATAGAGGTCTATGCACACCGTGGGTCTATGTATCCAGGTCATATAGCGCCATCTTTTGGAACCAACGGACAGCTAAATCTAACTCTTGATCGCATTTATAAAGGGGTTAGAAAATCATAACATAATTTTTACCCGAGCAAGGCCGGGTTTTACCGCTAGTTTTATAAATATAGATAGATGATCGACAGGATTATATTTTTAAAACCAGAAACTCGTTCAAAATTTCAACTTAAACTTCAGTGAAAAAGATGGAGATGCCGGGGATCGAACCCGGGGCCTTTCACATGCAAAGCGAACGCTCTACCACTGAGCTACATCCCCACTTCGAGCAGCGACTAGTTGATTGCCCGTTTGTGTAAATGCATTTTGCCTGATATATCCTGATACTAAAGCGGACTTTCACATGGACTTGCACGTTCGTTATTAAATACTGTCATAAACTTCTGAGAGTGACAGCAAGAATGATCGGGTAGAGTGAAAAAATGTGAAATGATCAACAGTAATTATGAAAATAAGGATTTTGGCATCCTTACTGATGCGTAGTTGTGGTTATCGTAATTAATAATGACAGTACTGGTTGCGCTCATCATTAATCCGGTCATTAGTATTGACCATGTAAGTTACCCCATTCTTATGGGCAGAATGTTTTCGAAATATCCATTTGCGGACATTTTTAATATTTTTAATGTTTTTTTTTTCATTTGTGGTTATTCATTCGGTTATTGCATAACAATTAAATATGAAGTATTATAAATCTGAATGTCATTAAGACAGGTTCTTATGAGAATCGTGGGGATGTAGCTCAGTGGTAGAGCGTTCGCTTTGCATGTGAAAGGCCCCGGGTTCGATCCCCGGTATCTCCATATCTTTTTTGAACCTTTTATAAAGAACAATTTATAACTTACGCATGCACTATTTCTTATTGAAACGATGTCAGCAAAACGTATATTAAATGGTATGTAATAAACATTTTGATTTGCATGTTTAAAATATACATGAACGTTAATCAGTCATTTTTAATTTCTTTAAAACAAGTGTAATGCTTCTACGACATTTGAAAAACATTGACTTTGAATACTTTTTCTCCTAATTTTCGTGTTTTTGAGGTTTAGTTTGCATAGTACATAAACAATGAAAAGTACGTGTATATAATAGTATTACTGCATGCAATATTACTTTGTCAGAAGGTCATTCATACTTCTAGTGTATTTCAGCTGAGGGGATGTAGCTCAGTGGTAAAGCGTTCGCTTCGCAAGTGAAACCCTCCAGGTTCGATCCCCGGTATTTCCATTTTTACTTATTTTTACGTGCTAAATACTAGAAAGGGCATCTAAGAATTTTGTTTCAGTTCGTTAACATGTATTAATATTTTTACGAAAACTTCATGGCAAAAAATAGGTTTAACATCACGGGGATGTGGCTCAGTGGTAGAGCGTTCGCTTCGCAAGTGAAAGGCCCCGGGTTCGATCCCCGGTATCTCCATTTTTTTAAAAGCCATTCTAACTACCTGAATAGTTGAAAAAGTCATTACTATATAGCAGTTTTATATTTATAACAATTTTATTCGTAAAACAAGTTTAAAAGTTTGAAGAGTAGGCTCTACGTGTGCAACTAAGACGTTTTTCAATATAAAATCATATTCCTTAAATAAATTCCATTCAAAAAGCAACCCTCCTTATTATCGGAGGCAGCTTAAACTTAGACTAAGAGATTATTTCGTATAATTACGTATGTTTATATGAAATTCAGTATTAAAGAATTAAAGAAGACAAAAACTTATGGAGATACCGGGGATCGAACCCGGGGCCTTTCACATGCAAAGCGAACGCTCTACCACTGAGCTACATCCCCACAATAGAATCAACCTTAAAACAGGTATACACGAATCATTCTTTATTGCCCACCTGTTGGCTAGATTCCTTGACCTAGTAACACTGGTTCAAGGTCAGAAAATTCCCGGAGAATTTCAATATATGTCCGCCAGATAATTTGACGCCAGCGCCGCCAGCCATTTGTCAGAGATAAACTGCATTTTTTATACCAATTAACGTATCAATTTACTTACATGTACACGAATTCATGAGGGCCAAAATTACCTTTCGTAAAGCTTGGTTTGAGTACTCTTATTGTTAAAAATATTTGTACTATCTGTCAGGCTTTCAGGTTATAATTTCCCCGTTTCCGATTTTTTTCAAATCATTTATGAAAAGTTTTTGTGACTGCCTTGATACAAGAAATTACTTTGACCTTGGTAGAAAATTGTCTGGTAATATAAAATGTAATTTTGTTTAATAAGTGTATTTATGATGACACTTTAAAGAGACCTTAGCGGACTGCTAATCATGTGTTAATGACTGAGGCAGGTGAACTTTAAACCTTGATTAAAATGATTGGCGGCTATTAAAATCCAAGGCAAACGTTGATTCAGACTGGCCTTTGATTTAATAAAAGTCACATGGGTACGGCTCATTTGATTTCAGAGGACAAATTTGTAGAATTATCAACAGTTTTCCAGGACAAAACTTTAAAACTTTTCGTTTTATAAATTTGCAAGATTTCAAAATCTTCTCCATCACAAATGTTCAAAAATTTCAAATGTTTTCGAATGCAGACTACAATTTCAACAGATTCCGAGGACAAATTTGCCAAATTCTCAACCGTTTCGGTGTAAAAATGTTCAAAATTTTCCACATTTGTCCAATTTTCATAACATTTTCACATAAATATTGTAAATTTTTTAAATCTTTTATGGAAAAAAAATTCTTTGTTAATTTTGCAAAATTATGAACAGTTTTCGAGGACAAATATGGAAAAAATTTTACACTTTTCGTTTTATAAATTCTCAAGATTCTCAAATTTGCAAACATTTCAACTTTTTTCGAGTACAGATTTGTACAATTTTTAACAGATTCCGAGGACAAAGTTTCAATATTCTCAGTTTTTTCAGAGTAAAATTGTATAAAATTTTCCTCATTTTCTGCATTTGTCAAACTTTCAAAAACCTTTTAATGCTAATTTTGTTAATTTTTAAAAACTTCAAAATTGTCATTTCACTACTGACAATTTGCAAGAGTTTGCAAAATACTGAATATTGTCAGGGGAATTTGTTTAAAAGTCACGGAAGTTGAAAATGAAATTCCTGGGGGAACCCTGCACTTGTAATGTACATTTTTTTTGAAAATTCCAATGAACAAAAAAAGAAATACAGTATCTAATGTAAATATTGTTAAAATGGAAAAAAAAAACATTGTTAAGACGTAATTAAATTTACATTTATTTACAAAATATTTCAACATGGAAAACTGATACGCATACATGCAGTAATCATTCCTGAAAAATGTTGTCACACTTTCAATTACTAGTTTACGTCACGTTTCATGAAGGAAGAAAGTAATTTCACCTTATCAATCGAATTGTGCATCTGCTTAAAAAAAATTAAATTGGTTTGCGGGATCATCGATCACGTGTTAATTCAATAGCGGGCAAGTACCCAATAAGATAATCATTGATATGCTTGGTTGCAGCTTAATCCAGATTCTTGTTTAGATTGTACAATTTATGTGAATAAATAATAAACGGTTAGCTGAAAATGGGTCAATTTTGCTATCTTTCTCGCTGAAATTGCATTAAATACATTTACCTGTCAGTGACATTATCACGTGTACTGTCTACTGTATGTAGAAAATTGCGAATCGTGTATGCAATACTCAAGTAATGATGTTTATGAAATAGCTCCATGTTTTTCATCCAATTACTTGGGGCATTTTGAGATATGCTGTGGGTTTATGAAAGAGCATTTTGATTGGTGTCTTACATGTAAAAGCGTTACAACTATGGCAACTTTTTGTTTGATGGATATTAATTTGGAGAATTGTACATGCGCTATGCTTAAGAATTTCTTTCTATTCAGAAATGACGTCATATACATGCATAAGGCTGCCTGTGAAAATCGCTAAAGCTAAGTACACCACACAATATATAATGTGTATATATATACAGCTCGTCCTGTGAATTTAAATTTTGTTCTGGAATATTGAGATCACGTCAATTCTTCATAAATGTATTTTTTAGGTAAATTTTACAAAATTTTCGACAGTTTCCAGGGTAAATTTTGAAAAATTTGAGACGTTTTCTGTGGTTAAGTTTGTAAAATGTTCAATATTCTCCTATCTTAATTTTGCGAAATTCTCAACATTTTCCTATCTTTAATTTTGCAAAATTCTCAATATTTTTCTTTCTTAATTTTGCAATATTTTCAAAATAAACATTGGTAAGTCAATTTTTTCACATTTTCAACATTTTCATTGGTCAATGCATTGAAAGTTATTCAATATTTTCATTGAAACTTTTCAAAACTTATATGAATATAATTTTGCAATTTTTGAAGCGGACACATTTTTGTGTTCTTTCACGAATTTGATATACATGTACATGTACTAGTACATGTAAATTCGAATGTCAAAATTTTGTTCTACGATACTGTTGAGGGGCAGGCTATGGCACTGGGTTGAAGTCGGAATGAAAGTTTCAGTTTGTTTTCTTGGTGTGTACCCGCCTTAAGAACGTCATTTCTGTACAAAAATTAGGAATTCTTTAAAACAAATTGATTATAATTTTTCAAAATGAGACGTGTTGCGTTATAATTCGTTTGATTTTGTGTTGATTAGAACGACATATCCTACAGCAAAATAATAAATCATGAATATTATTACAAAGGGTAATTTTCATGAGTGGTGTTTTTATGAGCATGGCTTTAATGAAATTTCATTGATAACTAATTAACAAACTAATGGATAATTTATTTATAATTTCGTTAACGAAGATAAATGGTAAAATCAAGTTATTCCATCACCAATGGTATAAATATTGATATTGTCCACTTTAAAAGCACAATATGTTGTTGTCGGTAATTTACGACGGACTAGAATACCATAAGTTTCTGTGATTTAATTATATTTTGTTTGGGATTTCAATTTTGTACGTCTTAAACGCTGTATTTGACAGAAACTGCGTAAACATAACCATTTGTTTTAGCAACATCTTGAAAATAATGTACATAAAGGTATACATGCATTTCACGTGTATTTGGAGAAAATGCTACAATCGATACGACTGAATAGAGATGATTCTCATCGTTTCAAATTCTCCAAATTACTTGTAATTGAGCAATAAGTGGGTAAACATGGTGAGTCTTCTCCAAACAAAAACGGACGAATACCTCGTCCAATATTGCAGGTAAAGGAATTAGTTAGAAATCATCCATTCCCAGGACGTGTTGGGGAGATTCTGACCTTGAAGATATTTCTCAAGGTTATTAAGGTTTTAAATCCGTGCATTGTATAGATAAGATAAAATTGCAAAGATGGGGGGGGGGGGGGGTGTTGCAACCGGTTTTTACAGTGTACTGTATCTGCATCTCCTGTACTTCTCTCCTGAATTTGAAGAATGACAATGTTTCATAATCCAATTTTTTGCAATTTGAACTTAAGATTTTTATCACTTTTTGGAAGATTGCAATATTGGTTGATGCCATAATCTACAATTTTTACAATGAAGCCGAGTAATGTTTTTGTACTCTTTTCTAAATACATGTAGCAATTCAAAAAATTGACAAAATGGTCTTAATTTCCACAAATGAAGGAATTTCCACGAATGAAGGAAATTCCATAAATGAAGGAACGCACCCGAGTGTCAGCTTAAAATTTGCCAGTGCATTCAACAAATTGGAAAGGTCTGATTACCCCAAAGATTGCTCTGGAGAATACAGAATTTCCTTCAAATTTTATTCAGAAATGTCTGCGCTCCAAACCAGGCATTTTCATTAAAATCAGCCGATTCAAATACAATTTGTGTATTGATTTTTTCGAATATTTTCTAAAAAAGTAAGTCAAAGATTGCATTCAGTGCCATTCACGACGGATCTCCCCTATTTGTACATGGGCATATCTTCATTATAACTGCACAATTTCGATTTGTATTTGAGTTTCAGGTCATGGAACCCAGTGAAGGAATTAGTGGAATTCAGACAAATCATATTTGTACAGATCTTCGGTTGAATAAATGAGCCTAAATCTTGAAAAAATATAATGGGTACATTAGTAACATACTGTATATTTATTCTCATATGTGTATTTAAAGTCCTTCTTTCATCTTCTTAGTTCTTGCAGTTCTGCATTTGATAAATAACACGTGAATAAGAAGTCATTTTCTCACAAATGTGACTTGATATACATGACTCGATGTACTTTTTCATGTCCACTTTTCATCGCGTTAAGTGCGTTTGGCAAAAACACTGGCTGTTGAATGTTTCTACTGGATTTTACTTTTTACAGGCAGCAATCAGTAACAACCAATCACGATCCATCGTCGACAATCACGTTGCTGAAGTTGCTAGCATCGGCTTTGCGGATACAATCACGGATGACTTTTAAAACGATTCTTATTCTGCGATCCAATGCATGTAAATGAGGTTCCAACAACACTGGAGCAATCGGGTCCTTGGCCAGAGATTCTGCCATCGCAGTGCTTAGTTTCTTTGGTCCTTGATAAAGCGAAATTAAGCGCACAAGAGTCGATTGTCTTATTAGACAACATTGATATAACGGTGCCAATATTGATATTTCGTCGTAGTGGTGCTTCCCGAAACCACGTCCATGATCCAGGTGCAAAGTGAATGTGTCATTTTTGTACATGGTGAAGGTTTCGTAATGATGTCTGTCCATGTTACCTGGAAAAGGATAATTACATAAAGTTAGACAGGGATCCCCCAGAAATTTTATTTTTAACTTTCGAACCTTGACTTTTCCAAGTTTCTAAACAAATTTACCCGACCAATGACAAAATTAGCATGAAAATTTTTGAGAATTTTAAAAATTTGTAATCGCAAAATGTTAAAAATTGAAAAATTGTACTCTGAAAAAATTCAGAACTGCTATTTCGGAATCTATTGAAAGTTTTTCAAATTTCTTCTCGGAAACTGTTGAAAATATTACAAATCTGCACTCGAAAACAGTTAAAAATATGGCAAAGTTAATGTGCTGGAAAAATTTGTAAATCTTGCAAATTTATAATACGAAAAATTTGAAAATTTTGAAAAAATGTCCTCGAAAATTGTTGATAATTTAGCAAATTTATTTTGGAAACTATTGATAATTTGCAAATTTATACTCGGAAACTGTTGAACATTTTGTAAATTTGTGGATAATGTTGAAAATTTTATAAGTTAGTATGGGAAAATTGTACAATTTTTTTGAAAATGGGCACTGAGCTTATCACGTGGAAAAATTAATTTAGGATTATGACAACATTAATACATTAATACGGTTTTCCAGGTCTGGGGCAAACTTGCTAAATCTCAATAAAATAAGTGGGAACTATGGTAAAAAGATGAACACCAAAATATGATCATTTTAACTGACGACGCTAAAAGCAATTGATTTGTTATACGCCCTATCTGATTTAAGTTTTTATTTACTGGGATTAGTTCCTTTACTCTTTTAACGGAATGAATTGCAGTCCAAACGGTCCTTGAAATGAGCCTTCTGCGCTATAGAAAAGCATTTGAAAAACTTGTAATGAAAACTTACCCATTAGAAAATCGAAAACGGCCATGTCCATGAGATCCGGCAATCTTCGACCACTGCTGTACAGCGCTTGTTTTTGCACCGAATCGCAGTAATTTGGATCTGATTCCCATTTTGCTTTTCGTCTTTTGTGATAGGACCTCCTCCAAGGATGGCGCCAGGCTTTTCTAGGAACCAATAGCGCCGAGGGCAAGAAGGCCGCAAAACTGCCCTCCAAGGTATCTGGATTGCCACAGATGGCGTGAGCAGTATCACAATAATAGCCGCATTTCCCGTGAAAACACAGATTATTGGCTGCAAAGTAAGTAAGTCTCCATTAACATGCAATCAATGCCTTATACAGTAGCTTAATATTAAACTATTTTCTGAGAAGATTTCTGAGTGGATGGGTGAAAAACTGTGAACTGATTTTCATTTCTTTCTTAAATCTTTGTATTTTGAGACAACTGATTCCATGAGTAAAGAATTTCTTTAAAAACATGTTTTTGAGCAGTGTTTTCAAATCTTATTTTTCAAATGTTAATTGTTTATACTTTTAAAATGTATACCTCATATTACTATCAAACATACAGTATATTGTATTGATACTTCATAGTTATGAAGCCAAGATTTATGAGACCTGGTGTATATGGGTGTTGTCCATCACAAACTGATTTTATTTTATTTCTTAAATCTTGCTATTTTTAGAAAGCTGATTCCTTAATTAAAGAGTCTATTTAGAAACATGTTTTCAAAATATTAACATGTTCTTTTCGAAATTTAAATCTTACTTTTTAAATGTGTGTACTTAAAATGTTAAATGTTTATACTTTAAAATTTTACATTTTACACCTTATATTACTATATGAGACCTGGTATAGATGGGTGTTGTCCATCATGGATTGATTTTTCTTTTATTTCTTAAATCTTGTTATTTTTAGAAAACTGATTTAGAAACATGTCTTTAAACTATATATTTAAATGTCCTTTTTCCAAATGTTTATACTTTCATAAACGTTGATGTAGGAACTTTTCCAGTTTTCTTCCTCTAAATGTTTCATACTTACTTTTTTTAATAAATAACTTTGGATTTGGAAAGAATATTCGTTATAGAAATGATTATTTCAGATTTGGAAAGGCGAATTACCTGGCGATATAAAGAATGTTTTTAACAACGTTTCTCCTTCCGCTATTTCGTAGATTTCCGACGACATGTTCACCGTTCTTCCGACTACAGGAGGTGCTCTTCGAAATCCCAGAATCCTACAAGATGAATCAACCCAAATGAATGAAATGGTGAAAATGGTAAGACTAATTATCCACGATCTCAATTTCTATTCATTTGAAGAAAATAACATTTGCAAATGCAACTGCATGTTCGCGGCCTCATTCCATACTTTGTATAAACAAAGCATTGAATTCTTTGGGAAAGTTCAATAATTAGGCCATAATTCATCGGTGATTATATCGCCCGAGATTCCATTCTTTTAACTACATCATGTATTAATTACCTGTCCAAATGAAATGCGGCGATCTCAGCATTATGACGCTCAAAATCCACGAAATAAAAATGGTTGGGCAGCGTTTCTTGATTCCTATCAAACCTGCAATAATTAGATAGAAGGAAATACAAATTGAGCAAATTTTTCTACAAATAGACAATGGAGCATTACAACTTTTAAGAGATGCTAATTCGCTATCATTAGAGATTATGGTCGACCCTATGACCCATAAAATATTTAGGCAACCCAAATCTCACGGATTTAACTTTTTTCCTTCGAATTTCTGAAATGAAGTTCGTTGAAAAATAACGCAGGAAGTGAGACCAGATTTCGCCTTGACTTCTTCAGTAAAAGATCTTGGATTGTTTTTTTTTATTATTTCTTTTCGTAATGAGTGCAGAGAATGGCTTTTAATTTAATAGTTCGGCTTTATCGGGATGAAACGCATTTTGTTGCTAGCTAATATATCAAGGAATCGATAAAGTGCACTTAAAACATAAACGAAGAGCATGAAAGCAACAGTATGTCACTCGACGTGCTCTTTGATGGACAAAAAATGACATGCCCCAAAAATAGACAAATTAATTTCATTTTTTTTCTCATGGAAAAAATGCTGAATCTATTGTATTCCTGAGAGGAAAATGCGTACATGCACAGTAGTAAATAAAATTTAAAATACCCAGTTAGTGGATACATCACAGATGGCCTGTTCTTGTTCTCTTTATTTAGTACTATGCTTAATATGAATTGACTGGAAAATTTGGCTAATAAGTCATAATTATAACCAAATAATTGTTGTTTTGGGCAATGCACCCAAGTACTGCATAATTCTGTAAATTCCTTGCCAACTATTAGTGGCACTTTTGAAATATTTTACGTTTGGACTAACTGTCAAGTATGAGAAAAGAAATATGATATATGTTGAAAGATGGCCTGGAGTTAGCATTAATTATAGGTTTCCCTGAAAAATTTCCTATTGAACTTCCCTGATTTTTCCAGGGTTTTTAAATACATTTCCCTTACCAACGACAAACTTGTCATATGCCAATGTTATCCACGATTTTGCAAGTCGTGTTTTGCATCGATATTTTGACACATTAGCATGAAAAATTTTAAAAAAAAGTTATTGTGTTCGGAAAATGTTGAAATTTTTACAAATTTGTACTCGGAAAAGGTGGTGAAATTTTAAAATTTGTATTCTGAAAAGGTTGAGAAGCTTGCCAATTTGTCCTCAGAATCTATTGAAAATGTAGATATTACTCCTCATAAACTGTTCAAAATTTAACGAATCTACTGTATACTCGAAAACAATTAAACATTTTGTGAATTTGTGCTCGAAAAACTTGGAAAATTTCGCAAGTTTATTTTCGGAAACTGTCAAAATTTTTGCAAACTTGTCATCGAAAACTGTTGAAATTAGAACATTTGTTTTCTGAAACTGTTGAAAATTTTTCAAATTTGTACTGGAAATATTTTAAAAAGTTGTAAAATTCATGGCCCCGAGCTAACCACGTAGAAGCATTAATTTTGGATTGTGAATTTCCCAGACTTTTCCAGGTTTTCCAGGTCTGGGGAAACCCAGTATAAAATACGATCAAGAAGTAATTTAAACAAATGTTCAATAGATATTACCACAAACCTATCAGAGCTATCCTAAAAAAGTAATTGGGTGAAACTAACTGAATGGTAATTTGGAAAAAAATATTTACATGTACTAGCGTATGTGTGGTCAATCGTTTTACTCTTTCCAATCCAATTTTTCAACAGTTTTCAATCCTTCATATTAAAATACGTCACCATTTGCTAGTGTTTTTTTCTCTCCACATCATCGTGGCGGTAATGCAATTATGCAAATCTCCATTTTCTTGCTGAAATTGTTCATATAACCGAGGTCTTAACACTGTAAGCTGCACTATGTACAAAGTAATGAAAGTATAAATAATATGCCGACTTTGATGTGCTAAATAGTTTCTAAATGCGCTGATTACACCACTCCCGCACCATTAACGTTTCATGCAATGTTACAGCTTATATACGCCGTTGTTAAACAACTTCATAGTACTATGCACACAGCTATATGGCCCTTTAGCGTTTTCGGTGGAATGGATGGAGACGAAGAACCAAAGACGATGTATAATGATTTATTACAAATGAGAAAACT
>JAQGBX010006962.1:0-11910 GCA_034698745.1 Megaphyllum sjaelandicum | reverse complement strand
AAGGTTAATTGGCTAATTAACGCGCCTGATTACACAAGCTAAACAAGCGCGCCGAGGTCAAGGATCACGCGAGGCGCAAAAGTCCGAGAATGCCACAAGGGCGCACTGCATTCTCAACAATTACTGACTGTGTACATTATTACGTAATCCTTCGGGTGGAAAAATAGATATGGCCATATATAAAATTTTGTGAATATGGCCAGACCAGAAATTGGCCAGAATACCTCAGATATTGCTGGATTTCGAGATATGGTTATATTTATTTAGATTTGGAACATTAACATTTTTACATTGTCATTGATCAGGACATTTTTTTAAAACCTTTGGAAAAGTCAGGGTGCTTGAATATGAAAGTTCTGGGGGAACTCTGTAATTATATGTGCCTTTCATTTCAAGACTAACTTAATAGTTTTACGAATTATTGCCTTGGTCCATTTGCGCAGTTTTTGCAAATGAATACAGTTCGTAAAAAAGCGAGTCGACTGTAGTACATATTTTGTATACCTTGAAGTATTTTTGCTGTGAATCCAGTAGAGAATAAGCCTCTTACAATACAAATACAGATTATGTAATGCGCTGCTAACCAAATACTTAGTTTGTTCGTCTTTAGATTTAAGTGAATTAAACTAGTCGTTTTTATGCTTCTTACCGATTGTGAGATTGGTTTCTTTTTATTCAGCTCTTAATTAGGGTTCTCTAGACCTGGAAAAGTCAGGGAAGGATGACTTATTTTGGAAAAATCATTACAAAATCAGACTGCGCATGTGTGAGGCCGCAAAGATAATGATCTGGGGATCGTAAAAACGCGAGTCAACTTTGAGACAATATTTCCACTTATCCGTTTATGATTGAATAGATTTTCACGAGATTTTTTTTTCCGGAGATTTTCACGAAACATGCAAAATTTAAGAGCAAACTCTCAAGGTTTAGACATTAATTTGTTTCAACTTTTAGGTGTTTTTTTCATATTTATCCGATTTTAACTATCGATAATGCAGTACATGTATTTTGTCAAATCATTATTTGACATTCATGAGACTATACATTTTATTAGGGGTTCAGCTGTATTGTTACATATTTCCATATTATTAATTTACCCAAACTTTAATAAATTTTTATAATTTTTTAATTTTGAAATTTTCGAGCAAATTAAAATCATGAATATCGTACGTCAACTTCTTACAAAAATCTAAAAAAAATAAAAAATTTAAAAAAAATACTGTAAATGGGTCTTGATCAAACCACGAAGACGCATTGATTTTTGATTATGACAACATTAACGAGTTGAATTTTCCTGGCATTTTCAGACTAAGTCGTTCTTTCTCGACTATTCCAGTTCTGGAAGAATCCAGTATTTGGACATAAATTGCTCGTATAGATTGCTCTCAGTAATACTGTCTAAAGTGTCGCAAAAGAAATTTCCTGCAATATCATCAATACGTTCCCTATCAAATGCATTCTGAAATTTCAAAAACAATTCCCGATGTTTCGTTTCTAACAGCCTCATTAGAAATTTGATTGACTCATAGGCCTCATAAAAGAACCGTCTAAAACAAACGTAAGAAAGGTTGTCGATCAAATAGTCTTTGTCCATTTGGGAGATCTGGTCAAACACGAGAGAGACCAAGAATTCATCCTTGACCAAGACAAGATTCTCCAACAAAGATTCGATGGGCTCTTCGCAGTCATCCAGCAGCATGCTCTTGAACCTCATCAAACCCAAATTCCAGTACCTTAAGAAGAGGCTTTTATAGTCATAGTCTTTGTAGTCAGGGGATAACTTCTTGGCAATACTACACGCAATATGCCAAAAGTCCCACTCTGAAAGATTCAGCATCAGCAGCTCAGCACTTTCCAGAAAGAGGTGCTGGTAGGGCCATTCGATAAGCAGGAGGAGCAAACAGGTACTGATGGTGTCTCTTCTTGTCTCCAACCATTCACAGTCCACGACATTATCGTGGAGGCATTTATTGCATAATGCGGGTGTTAGAGATAAATAATTTGGATGACCATACCTATGGACCCATATTCTTTTCATAATAACCTGGATTGACTTCGGGGTTGCTTTCTCCTGGAAATACCTTATCGTGCTGATGGCGTGATGAAGCCCTGCAGAAAACCAGCCCTCAACTACTTGTTCTTGGCTTAGAGATCCGCCAATGATTTTAACATTGAAATTTTCACTGTAGACGTCGTACCAGAATTTAGTGTATGGATTGTACTGCTCTCGCAACATGACGGATGTTACCTGTTTGCCAAGAGTGAAAATATTATCTTCGAGACAGTGTTCGCACGCAGCCACATAACGCTGATACACCGGTTGGTCGCTCGCTACGATGGCTTTGGCACTTCTTGTCATGTCTACGGTGCCATGATGGGTGAGAATGACACGTACTTCTTCACCGTACCTTTTGTACCAGCGCAACATCTCTTCCATGACTGGTCGAATGATCGCAACAATCTCGGTGTTCAGCATTCGAGGTAAATCCAGCTCGGGAACCATTTCAGCGGCTTTCGATGCGATGAATTTGGGATTGTTCATGGTTGATGGATCGTGCCTTGCAATCTCCAGGATATTTTGGGTTACGCTCACTATGCACATCTTACGCAAGGAGCTCATCCAGTTTTCGATATTGTAGTTGATGCCCATGTTGGATTAATCTAAAATATGTTTGTAATATGAAGCATTACTTTCGAGTTTCTGTGTGTGAACAGGGCCATAGTAACGTACAGTAAGTGCCATGGGTTTGACTGTACCCGGGCGCTGAGGTTAAAGGGGACGCCAAAAAGAAGTACAGTAAAACCTGGAGAAGTGACCACCTGTTTATGTTGATCACTTTTTAGTGTATTGTTTTTTCTATATACAAATCTTTATACAAATTCTCCGCACAGTGCCTACCTGTCTATTGTGTACAGTGACCAGTGTGTTGTCCAATTTTTAATTTTTACATTGCCAATGTACCTTAAAAAGTGACAAGAAAACGGATAAGACATGTTACATTTTGCTTTAACCCTTGGACATGGTGATTCTTTACTTTTTTGGTTTTGTTGTTTTTTACTACGTGCATTACAATCTACATGTATAAGTGCAGGGTACATGTTCATTATTTTAATTTAATTCAGGCATTCGTTATTAGTGATCACCTGTCTACAGTGACCAACAATAGCATTTTTTTTGGTTGTCACTTTTAACAGGTTTTACTGTATATACTCTACGTTAACTTTTTACATGTTGTTTTAGGTAAACTTTACGAAATGCTTGACATTTTGTTCTTTCATTTTTTTAAAATTTTGAATCTTGACTTTTTTAATATTTTCAAAATCATCATTGATGAATTTTTTAATGTGTCACCCGGGTGCCAAAGATGTTGTTGCCATAAATTTTCAAAATTCGGTCGAGGAAAATTTAAATATTTAAACAAAAATTTTATAAGGTTTCTTTACTAGTTTGTAATTTTTACTGTCCGAAAAAATCAAAATTTGGAAGTGGTTATTTACTCATTCCTATGAATTGAATTAGAGATCTGTCAGATGATTAATTTCGTTCTGTTTGAAATGAACTAGTACTACTGCATGACTGTGTCCATCATTATGCAATTCATTATCTTAATTTTTGTAACTCTAAAAAATTGTTATAAACCACAAAATAAGTGAAATACATTTTTAAAAAATGTTCTCTTTAAAAGGGAACAATTAAAGAATAATAGCTAACATTTTTATCCATTTTCTTTTTGATAACTTTGAAGATTTTTGTAGTAATTTCAGATATGCACTTTAGAATGATTTTGTAACAAAGTTCTCTGTTGTTGTTTTCTGTTTTGTTTTTTGCAGAAACTTTTGCGACTAACAAACTTGGGTTTCAGAGTTTCAATACTTGTATTAAAAAAGTTCAAAACGCTAGAAACATTTTCTTTGAAGTTTTTTTAAAAGTTCAAGAAATTTCATCTTATAACCTTAGATGGGGTGATATCACTAACCTCGTTTCATGCAAACACGTTTTTATGACAAATAGAAAACATGTTTTTTGCACCCACTTTTTGTCGACAAACAAATCAAGCCATGCATTAATTAAAGTATTGTCTATAGTATAACAAAGTTTACTTACCTGGATTTAAAAAAAAACTCGGAAAACTAACTAGGAATCAGCGTAATACTGAATTCAACGTCTGACCACTGTCCATGCAAATCTCCAAATGGCCAAAACAAGAAGGTCTTTTTGGTCAACTAGCACTGACCATAAGGGGTGAGGTGTTACCCAAACCAGGATATGGGCTATTTCTGGGCACAGTATAATTGCTAAAGGGTTAGAAGAGCTATTTCATCAAATCAGTTAGTTGACCTCTGGTCATTAGGGGGCCATTTCAAAATAGAATTCAAACACCTTTCGACATGTTTCCTTCAAATAAGGGGCTATATTAAGGACAATGGAAGTGTCATGGTGCGGATAAGCGTAAAAAGGGATATTTTGTAAAGGGGTCAAAGGAGATAAAAATCTAACAAATTTTAAAGTTCCCTATCTTGAATTCAAGGAAATCCCAAAAATGGAATAGCGTCATTTTCATTGTCTTTACTGACTTTTCCGACTCCATGCCGGCACCTTTAAACTACTGGTTTTAGGCATTATCTAAAAAGACAAATTCGCAATATTTTCACGTTTTTCCGAATACAAATGTTCAAAATGTTATTCTTTTTACCGTGTACAAATTCGCAAAATTTTGAACGTTTTCCGAGGGCAAATTTGCAAAGTTTTCAATATTTTCCGAAGAATAATTTGTAAGATTTTCATATTTTTCGTAACATAAATTTCAAGATTTCCTACCTTTTTTAGCACAAGTTTGCAAAAATTTCCATCCTTTTACTGAATAAATGTACCAGATTTTCAACTGTTTTCAAGTACGGATGGGTATATAGCCTACAATTTTATACATTTTCCAAATACAAATTTGACAAATTTAAAAAAAAATCTCATGCTAATTGTGTGAAAATTTAAAAAGTTGTTTTTGTAAATTTTGAAAAATATTAAGTATAATGTTCTGTGTACTGTATGTGGAATTTACAAAATGGTGGATAACATTGGCCATAAAATATTTTGTTATTGATCAGGGAAATTCGTTTTAAAGCTTGGAAAAGTCAGGTTGCTTGATTGAAATTTCCTTTATATTGCGTTGTTAACCGTGTTTTTTCCAAACCTGGAAAAATCAGGAAAAGATGATTTATTTTGGAAAAATCATTACAAAATCATAATGCGCATGTGCGACGCCCTTATCGTAAAAACGCGAGTCGACTTTTAGGCACGATTTTCACTTATCCGTTTACAATTGAATACAAAAATGGTGTACCACAGTACCTCAGGAATTAAGATTGCTTAAAATTGTGACATGTCCGGAAAGTTTCACGAAACGTGCAAAACGTAGAGAAAAGCTTAAGGTTTTAGGCATTTGTTTTAACTTTCATGTTTTATTTTCATTTAATCGAGTGTCATTTATCCGATTTTAACTGTTGATAATGCTCTACATATATTTTGCATATCCATAAAAGATCATTATTTTACATTCATGAGACTATACATTTTATGAGTATTTCCATATAAAAATTTTGAGCAAATTAAAATCATGAATAACACATGTCACAGTACTACGTCGTAAATTTTTAAATTTTGCAATCTAAAATAATTTAAAAATATCGAAAATAAAACTTGAGCTAACCACGAATTAGAAGCATTGATTTTGGATTACGACAACAATAATAAAATTGAATTTTTTTGACATTTTCAGACTAAGTCGTTCTTGCCCGACAATTCCAGTTCTGGGAGAACCCAGTTTTTGGACATAAATTGCTCGCATTTATCTATAAGATCGCGTCCGCCTTTCATCCTTCCATAATAGTTTAGAAGTCTACGAATACCTTCCCTATTAATTGCATTCTGAAATTTTAAAAACCATTTCCGATATTTTGTTCGGATTAGCCTGATTAGAAATTCGATCGACTCATAGGCCTCGACATGGAACAATTCGAAACATAAGCAAGAAAGGATGGACTTGAAGTGAATGTTCAAATAGTCTTTGTCCATTTGGTCAAACACCAGAGAGACCAAGAATTCATCCTTGGCCAAGAAAATATTCACCAACAAAGATTCGGCGAAGCCATGGCTTTCATCCAGCAGCTTGCTCTTGAACCTCATCAAACCCAAATTCCAGAACCTCACAAAGAGGCCTTTATAGTCATAGTCCTTGTAGTCAGCGGATAACTTATTAGAAATAATACGCACAATTTGCCAAAACTTGAATGCTGAAAGATTCGGCATCAGCAGCTCGGCACTTTCCAGAAAGAGGTGCTGGTAGGGCCATTCGATAAGCAAGAGGAGCAAACATTGACTGATGTGCCCTTTTTTTCTCTCCAGCCATTCACCGTCCCTGACATTACCATAAAGGCAAGTATTGCAAAATGTGGGTGTTATAGGTAAATAATATCCATGACACATCTTGTAGTTCCAGCTTCTGTTCACAATACGACGGATTGACATCCGAGTTGCTTTCTCCTCGAAATACCTCATCGCGCTGATGTTGCGATGAGGCTCCGCCAAAATCCAGCCCTGAACTACTTTTTTTGGCTTAGAGATCCGCCGATAATTTTTATATCGAAATTTCGACCGTATACGTCGTACCAGAATTCAGCGTGTGGGCTGTACCGCTTTTGCAACATGACAGATGTCACCTGTTTGCCAAGAGTGAAAATATCATCTTCGAGACAATGTTCGCACGCTGCTACAAACCGCTGATAGATCGGTTGGTCGCTGGCTACGATGGCTTTGGCACTTCTTGTCATGTCCACGATGCCACGAGGAGTGAGAATGGCCCTCGTTACGTCACCGTACCTTTTGTACCAGCGCAGCAACTCCTTCATCACTGGTCGTATGATGGCAACAATCTCGGTGTTCAGCATTTGAGGTAAAGGCAGCTCGGGAACCATTTCAGCGGCTTTCGATGAGATGAATTTGGGATTGTTCATGGTTGATGGATCGTGTCTTGCAATCTCCAATATATTTTGGGTTACGCTCACTATGCACATCTTACGCAAGGAGCACATCTCGGTCTCAATATTATAGTTGATACCCATGTTGGATTAATCTGAAATATGATTTCAATATGAAGCATTACTTTCACGTTGCTACAATTAAGAGAACAGGGCCGTAGTAACGTGAGTGCCAGGAGATGCAGCGCTGAGGTGGACTACACCCGGGCGCTGAGGGCATAAGGGGACGCCAAAAAAAATATATACAGGTATATACGGTAAATTTTACAACTGCTCAGTATTTTCATCTTTTAATTTTTGAAAATGTTCAGTATTTCCCTTTCTCGATTATTTAATATTTTAAAAATTCTCATTGATAAAAATTGAATCTTACTTTGTCAATTTTTTAAAAGTTTTATTCATCTTATTTTTTTTTATGTTCAAAAAATCAAAATTTGGAATTGGTTATTTTACTCATTCCTATGAAGTTAAAGGTCTGTCAGATGATTGATTTTGCTCTATAATGAAATTAACTAGTACTAATGACTGTGTCCATTTTTACTTAAACCATTATCTTCATTCGCAGTCGAGATTCTAAAAGGTCACTTGACCATTGGTCACCGATCCTCTTTAGGGTATTTTGATTTTGATTAGCTTGAGCAACAGTCATTAGGGCATTTACTTAAATTATCTTTCAGATCGAAAAAAAAAAGATTTGGAAATATATTTTCAGAAATGTATTATCAATCAGTAATAAAAATGTTTCCGACAATGCATTTTTAAATTTAAGACACAGTTTATACTTATTCGAAATATGTTTGGATTGTAAGATCTGTAGTTGGTAGACTCAATTTTTAAATTTAAGACACAGTTTATACTTATTCGAAATATGTTTGGATTGTAAGATCTGTAGTTGGTAGACTCAGCTCATGGGTCAGGGGTGAAACTCCGTGAAAGATAAACGCAATGTAGACACGTGGTCTGCTTTTCTTGACAAATTAAAAATCTCTCGCATTTTTCCGTACTTTTTTAAAATTAGTAAATTAAGGAATAATTAAATTTCATTTCATGTGCCCCTTCAATATATACTTGTATACACCACGTGTATTATGAGGTGTGGCAATTACCCCCTTTTTAAGTGCACAATGAAAGCTCGAAAACACGAAGCATTTGTTCGTTTTTTTTGCTCTAAAATTAGTCCTGGAATTGAGAAATTTTCACCAAATTAGGCGTTCATTCACAATAAGCTTACCTTTAGTCGGAATGAAATAGAAGTACGTTCAGTAAATGCTGGTAGTTTTGACTGCTGCTGCCGAAAATGTCCGAACCAGGAGGCTGCTGACCACGTGATGACCACTCTACTATGGACAGTGGACACAAAGTGGAATGCGGAAGTTGACCAAAATGTCCCAACCATGTGTTTAAACTCGCTGACCAATGGCCACTTAACGATGACGTGGGCGGGAGGGCTTTGCAAAAACCTAAAAATAGTCCCTGTTTAGGCCTGAGTACCTATTCAATGGTCACCTCCTCTGATGACCCGCTTACAATTTGAATTTTGAACCCTTAGGCAATGGTCGAGTTTGTGTACAATTAGTTTTTAAAAATTTCAAATACGTTAAAACCTGTTAAGAGTGACCACCAAAAAAAAATGCTATGTTGGTCACTGTACACAGATGGTCACTATACAAAGAATGCCTGAATTTAATTAAAATAATGATGATGTACACTGCAATACTGTAGTAGACTGTAATACACGAAGTAAAAAACCACAAACCAAAAAAGTACAGAATGATCATGTCCAAGGGTTAAAGCAATGTGTAACGTGACTCATCCGTTATCCGGTCACTTTTTAAGGTACGTACGTTGGCAATGTAAAAATTGTAAAAAAGACAACACACACTGGTCACCGTACGCAATTAATAGACAGGTGGTCACTATACGGAGAATTTTTAAGCAGGAAATGTACACTAAAAAAGCAATACGCTAAAAAGTGGACAACATAAACAGGTGGTCACCATTCAAAGGTTCTCACTTTTCCAGGTAACTGGTTTTACGGAATTAGGATTCACCGGAAATTTTCATAAAACGTGTTCCAAAAACAATGATATTTTGTGTTTGATTCTGACTTGTTTCGAATGCAATATATGGTGACAATACATTTTCAATAACTTCGATACAAACAACGACATTTTTGATAAAAAAAACTTTCCTAAAATTGTCATTATTTGTGTCAAAGTTTGCTAATATTGCTTTTCCTACTTATTCGATGAGATCTGTAAAATTTACTACTTAGGTATAGGCACGAATTGCAAAAATGCAAACAAACTTAGTTTCTAAAGAAAACAATTACGGTAATACACGCTGGACAAGAATATAAGTCATTAAATGACCAATAATTTAAAACAACTTAAGGTTCAATCAGTTCGTGAAATCATCAAGAAAATATCCCAAAAATAAAAACAACACGGTGTCCTACCTTTGACCTTTTGATTACGTTGTCCATCCAGTATTCTTGAATTCCATTGCTACGAAAACGTTGTGATCACTATGGGTCATCTTCTTCTAGATGTCATCGAAAATTCATCAAAATTGGTTCTGCGTCAATTCCGGCTGGTCAAATCAGAAGATGGCGCGTGCAGCTGTAGTCACGTGATGCTGGCAAGGACAAGATGGCTTCCTTCCGGTCAGCAATTCTACTCTAAGGCGAAATGTCAAAATGTTCGCCATATTGTTCCTTATTAAAATGCTTTTTAATAAGGAGCGAATCTCGAGTAACATCCAGATGTTCTTACTTGTTCATAACTTAACGAGAAAAAGAAACAGAAATTAAAACTCTGATTAAATTAAATGATGGTTAAATCAAAAAAGAATATAAAATACATCGTGAAATAAAATGTCGTTCATCCTGTATCCTTATTTCACAAGGGCATGCTGACCGCTGGTCCTAGATGACCGTAGTTCAAAATAATGCTGCGTGAAAAGGCGTCTGATAACGTGTTTAGCAGACGATTTTTTCGCATTCTTGTCAAGTTTATCAATTTGTTTAAGAATAATCGGGAGAATTGAAATTTTTCTATAGAATAGAGATAAATTAAAGCGGACGAATCTTGGCACAAATCGTTGAATAAATGCCGAGTTTATGATCCTTATTTAATTACCCAAAAATTCTAACAAAATTCGGCAACTAATCTAAACGTATTGAGATAAAAATAGTAAATTTAGGACCGATATATTTCCTATTTTATTTCTTCTCACATTTAAAAGTATTAAATGTTTACACATTAAATCGTAATGTGACAAAACAAACAAAAGGAGGAAATAAAATAAAATTCGATAAAACAAACCGCCGAGGTGTAAAAGTGTTTGTGAAAAATAAAACTTACATATTTTTAAGGAAAAAACCAGCGTCACTTTAACTTAGCTGAAAACATAAAACTAAATTAGAAACGATTTAAATTACAAAATTGTTAAAGTCGTTCGGATTAAAATGGAATCGTTTTTCAAGTATCTCGGACTTTCGACTGTACTTTGCGGAACAAGTTTATCACAAAACAGATATAAACAACCCTCTTTAAATTGATGAGTAAATTCCTGGCTTATATTTTCCTTCGTCGGAGAATCCGATTGGTCCAATAAAGAAAACTCGTAATTGCATTTGAACGGAAGCGAAAGTGAGGGGTCGTGTTCTCCCAATGCGAAACATAAACGTATCGAGATGTATTTTCCCATTTCATTGCCATTGCCATTTAAATATAATTGAAGATAAGCCGTGTAGCCAATTGCGTGACTCGTTTTAAACGGTTCACTCATTAAATAAGCCTTTACTCTATCAATGGCATCTTTCTTGTTTTTGGAATAATCGTCGATGCGCCACAAAAAGACGCCATCGCGTGACTCAATTTGTTTCCACAGAATGGAAATGGGCTCCAAAATGATTTGAATGAAAATCTCGTCATTTTTTATGTAATTGTTTTCACCTTCCAAAAGACAGGAAGGAAAAAAGACACTGGAATAAAAATATGGTTGCATCGTGTCTGTGGCGGAGTTCTTTTTAAACCATGGTCTGTCGATTAATTCGACGTTTTGTTTATTAATTGCATTCATTTGATCGAGTAAAATGTATTTCCTCAAATGCAGAAAAGGCAAAGAAAGACTTC
Source organism: Megaphyllum sjaelandicum (assembly GCA_034698745.1). Taxonomy (NCBI): domain Eukaryota; kingdom Metazoa; phylum Arthropoda; class Diplopoda; order Julida; family Julidae; genus Megaphyllum; species Megaphyllum sjaelandicum. The sequence goes on along the minus strand of JAQGBX010006962.1, from coordinate 739 downwards.
TGTGTCTAGAGAAATCTAGTTGTATACCAATGTATGAACTCAGTTTTCTTAGCACTGGTTTAAATAGTAACCCTTGATGAGTAGTGAAGCAACCTTCCCTTTCTATTGGAATGATTTCCTTTCCCGTGAGTCTTTGCAACTTCTCCTTAAATCCTGAGATTTTCCACATAAAAATGTTCTTTAATTTACCTTCGTCATCATCTGTTAAAAAAAAGATAAAGACTCAAAATTAGAAGTGGATTTAATTTAATTCGTTCAAATTAGAATAGTTGATATAAAATACAGGGTGGGTTAAAAACGTAATTGTAACTAAATAATGTACTTTATGGATGCGGTGAAGTGGAAGGGATTAGCGAAGTAATGCTTTTAAACATTTCTCCAATTTGGGGAGTAATTTAGTGATTGTTAAGTGAGAAACAAACGCTTCATTTAAAAACAAAAATTGTTCCAACTTCGTGACTTCTATTGGCTTAAAAGATTTACGAAATCCTATAAAGTATTTTCACAGAAACAATAGCCAATGCTTTTTAAACATTTGGTATTGTTTCCAGGGTCGTTCATGAATGGCTTAATGGGGACGCCTTACCGTCATAAAATTGAACACATGGTCCGTGTGATATTCACTAAACACTTAGCGAACATGGTTTCGAAATCTATATATATATATATATAAAATAGAAAACGACGCCATTTTGTTGTTGACGCTATAGCCAATCCTGGCTGGCCGTACGGCATGGTA
>JAQGBX010006961.1:0-11911 GCA_034698745.1 Megaphyllum sjaelandicum | reverse complement strand
CAAAGCAATCGGTAAAGAACTTTCGGAGAAGTAATACGAGTAACAAAAGCAAATTTACATTTTTATTTATATAGATTTATTTAGAAATAAACGAGAAAATTCAAACAATTTTTGATTTGTAGCGGCAAAACGGCATCAAAATATCTACTTTCGGATTAAAAATTTATTCATGGGTAAGTGATAGTATCTAATAGGACATTTCTTAGTTTTAAGAATGATAAGAACCACGATTCTCATATTCATGAACCCCACAATGTAAATTGAGCCACATTAGCCACGCCCACGAGCTGCGTGACGTCACGTGCAAGTTATCTACAGGAACGCCCTGCGCTTGTAAATGAATCGTGGCTGGGCGTGGCTTCATCGTAGTGATATGAATTCGCCAACATAGCGGCGCTACAGTGTTTTTGCCATTAAAAAAAGGTCGAGTGAACCTATTTACATGTATATTACGTATACTGTGACAGTAGTTTTTTTTTTGGTTTTTTTGGATTTCTTTCGATTTCTGCTTTTTGGTTCTCCTTCACAGGTTCGAAAGGTTTAAAATTTTACCCTGATATAAAAACCGAAATGAAGTATTGAAATAATTTTTTGATTAAATTGCGTTCGATTCCTGAATCGATCATGCATGGTTATATCTGAATCGTTCTCGTGTAAACATTAGGCCTACAAATAGCCAAGCATAATTTTTATCAAAACCGTTCATTAAGAATGGGAAAAGTTCGATTTAACATGCCCTGCAAAGGTGTATCTAATTCGGCGATAATCAAGCCCAACCCGGCGGTTTCAAGGTTTTCATCTGTACACAATTTTAATTAAAAAATATTAAAAAAGATTCGGTTTTAGAAAAGATGAAAAAGCGGTGTTTAAATCTCATTAAATTTTCTTTTGTTCGTAGTATGAAAAGTAGCATGAGAAATGTGTCGCGATGACAATGAGATACTGTAGGAGCCACCCTCTCAAGCTCCTTTGCTCCACGTGCCAGCATTAACGATTCTTTTCTCTCCAACAAGAGACGGGCTTCTTTGGGTTCTTGTTGTTGGCGATGATAAGAAGATATGATCAGCCATTTATGCTTTATTATGATTACAATCATAATTATTAATCATAAGATCGGCTAAGCCACGCTTGTCTCATTAACAATGTCTAAAATAAAGTGCTTGATGTCGCCGCCATCCGCAACAGCAGCTTAAATTAATACGCAAAACATGCAAGAAATTACGCTATATACTCTACTTACAACGGCGTAAATGCAACAGCTGAATAGCGTTAATTTCTTTGTTTAAGACGTATTCGGATATCACAAATTCTCCGTTAAAACGAGCAAATTTTCGAGTTTCCAAGCATTAATTCGAGCTATATGTTATACGTTAACGAGGAATTTCTCGATAAAAGTTGCAGCACCTAGCCCCAATCGTTGGGTAGGATTTCATCCAAAATTCGATGAAACTTTAATTCTAATTATTGAAGACACGCATTGCCTGATTTCTGATAATACGGACCAAGATTTAAACGAACAAATGTTGACGTCCCTTGAGATCCGTCTTAACGAGATTCTATTCAATACCCTACAGTCAGCACAACTAGTGCCATGTGGTAGCCACCCCTAAGAGGCTCGACTGTATCCAAAATATCTTAACGAAAGCAACTCTCTGGAATTCTTGGCATGACCATTGTTGTGACATGTCGCGCCTCACTAATCAGAAAATCCAAAACTTTGGCCGAGATAGTGACCACTTTACTTTATGATGCTTTATGATTACTTTATGATACAATTAGCTTCAAAACATAAATGCATGTTTAAACTTGGACCGCAAGACCGGTATACAATACGGGTACAAGGGGTACTCAACTTTTACTCGTTTCGTGACAGCATGCATATGATCAACATATTTTCGCTCACTCGACACAATCTCGTTGCAACAACACACTCGTTGTTGAACTTTTTGTGTATGGTCAAAAAGGAGTTTGGCTTTAGCGCGCATGGTTTTACGTTGCAGCCATATACGCATCATCCATAATTCCCCAAAAAGTATATGTTCATACACTGTATGCTGAATTAATTCCGGTTTCCCTTCTGCCGCATATCTCCTATCCCGATAACCTCCCCATTCAGCAAGCTCGATGTCGAACAATATACTTACTAATAAAAACGTCTTTTCGTTTACTCGATTACAATAAAGATGAAGTGGAGTAGAAAGAAGATGAAGAAGAGGGATGCGAATAAAAAAAAAACGAAACAAGGTAGTAGAGAGCTCAGACACACGGAGGGATATAAAGATAGCGAGGTATCCATTCTTTTTTGTATAAAAATAACATAATTATGCACAACTGGGGTTTCACATAAGTAAAGCTGCATTTAAGAAGGAGAAAACAAGAAGCTCGGGCAACAGCAGGATGAAAAGGAAGACGTTCGCATCGATGCTGCAGACTGCCTACAACTTCTATGCCACGACTTCATTGAAATTTCATCGAAGATAGCGGATGAAGATGAAGAGAAAAGAGACCGGCCAAAAAAAAATAATTTGAAACAAAAAGACAGCAGTTCGAGCTAAATGCCAGGCAAAATTGTTAAGACCAGCTTAGCAGACGGGAGAGGCAAAAAGACGAAAATAGTTTTAAACAAGGCGCACGAGAGCGCGGAAATCAGCCAGATCATATAATACATATACGCAGCTAGTTAGACAAAGAAAAACAATCTTGAAATGAAGATAACGAGGGAAGGAAACAGAAAAAGAAAGCTTTGGCACGCACTATACTTATAACGGGCTTGGAAGTCTAGGAGTGCCTGGGAACGAAAACAACAGCAACGACGTTCGCAAAGCCAGATACACTGTTTTCTCGAGAATGGCTTAACTCAGATAGCTGTAACCAAAACTGGAACATGAATTTGGCCAAAAAAATCCAGAACGCCTTGCCTGAATCACGCAGAGAGTGGTTGAGAACGTGTTCTCTATACTAGTTTCCACGTCTTTCGATGTATCACACAGTATATCATGCTCGTTTTTTTTTTTTTTTTGCCAGAACTCGACATGCATTGTGCTGCTATATATCTAGGAGTCACTTCATATAATGATCGGGTGCACTAAAATATGTACAATAGTGTCACAAAGTTTGACTTATCAAAAATGTTTCATCAAAGTCACAATCGTCAAATAGTTTCAAGCCTGTCATACCCATACAGTAGTTTTATCGTTGTCAAGTATGCTGATCCCAATAAATGCAATTTTTTTAAGAATAAAATTACAGCTATACTTCAGTTTGACGACGAACACGCAATGACTTCAGATATATTGCACATAAGCCTGCATTGTTTTGTTGGAACCTTTCCAACGGTCATAACCTTATTAATAAGAAAGCTTAAACCTTGACGACCTCTCAAACCGGGATCAACATAAATGCCATCCGTAATATCAACATAGCACGACCCTGGTCAGCACGGATCAATTCATTCTGGGAACTTTGAATTGAAACGTTAACATGATCAACAGCTACCCATAGGAAAAAGGGGCAAGATCACTAAGCAACGGCGATATAAATGATAAATGAAAGAGAGGGTCAGAAAGACGCGTCAGAGAGGATTCTGTGATCAAGCCGGCTCAGGAAATTGTCGATGATAATAATAAATACAATTTTCGGATGACCAACTGCTCAACTTGGATTAACTAAGGGAAAAACGGTCCCACATTTAGAGAAAGATATAGTACCAGCAGTAATAAGAATATATTGCAAGAATGCATTCAATGGTATGCAATCTAATCATCGAAATATCAAATTAAAGAGAAAAATCGGTAAAAAAAAACATCTTGCACAACACGGTTACCGGTATGCGAATGTAGGTTAATTGATAATGTAGGATACTGAAAGTAATGCTAAGTATACATTTTTAAATTGTGTACAGTACACATGCATACCGGTAATACATGTGTTTCGGAAATACAATGTACAATAAAAATACCACAAGCTTTGATTGAGTAAGGCGTACTTTCGGAGGTTATGTATTTCACTGTTTAAAGTGGAGTGAGACCATGCAGGATGCGTATGAGGATGCTCAAGAAGAGTATAAAATGAACAATCGCATTCGGGAATTTTCTTCATTTTAGCACAAAGTTCTGGACAATTCGAGCTCACCATCAACTGGAGAATTTTTAAAAAAGGCGAATTATTTTGGATGGTTTCTTAACTGCGCTGATAATGCAACAATTGTCAACTCTTAAAACGGAAGACAACTTGTAAGTGGAACAAATTTCGTCTTTCAAATGTTGACAGTCAGGAGGAGCAGCATGTTTAATAAAGCAAGAACTGAAGTTCAGTAAATCGTGAAAGCATTTTCACATGCCTAATTAAACAGAAGATCGGGAAAATGGGATAATCGCCTAGAAGACATTTGATCGGGTCAGTGGACACTGGCACCGTGGCCTCACTTCGACAGCTGGCTAGTCATCTCCAAATTCTAATATGCACGGATTGCCCAATGATCGACTCCAAGCAAATCGTTAATCTAAAATATTATGCATGTCCTGATTTTCCAAATTAGGGTTCAGACAATACCGGGGCAACCCTCTAAAAATCGACCACGTCAATGCTCATTTCATTCTTCCATTCAAACTTATTTTCTGGAAGTAGCGAGAGTCGTTAATCAGTTTTCAATAATTAACCAAAAATGTTACGCGTTATACGTCATCGCAGATTTCGTCCTGAATGTTTCATATAAAAATGTTCAACCAATGGGAGTCCGCAGAAGTCGAGGAGGAAGTACATGTAAGTTGATACCAGTCATTTCGCGAGCCGTCGAGCCTATGGAAACTTTCAGTACATCATTAATTTTTTATGCTCGTTCTTCTCTTCGGACATCTGGAAAGAACGATGGTCGTCCCAGGACAAAAATGCCAATTTGCGTTGTAATTTTCCTTGTCATCGGATCCGCCACCGAGGGCTCAGCTGAATTCCGTTATCCCTTGTCAATGAGGAGAAGGCCAATTGTTTGAATGGCCGTATTTCAACCATTTGATTGGCTGTTATTTGATCCTCTTTTCCTATAGGAGCACGGCGTCGCAATTACACATTCATCTCTGAAGAGGCCTCTCTGGGTCCACTAACATTCAACTATCACAGCACAACTGGTATCCATTTCTCCCGTTCTCTATAGATTTCACGAAAGTGGTCTTTCTCGCGTACATTTGTGCATTGTGGTTCGTGTCGAGATAACGGAGACCGTAATACGAGTCTTCGCGGGGGAATTCGGACATCAAACCATGTAGATCATTATGCAAATATGCATGGTGCCAACGAAGAATTGAATGGCAACGACTAACGCGTAATTGTCTTAATGACACTGTTGGTTTAGTACGTTAACACAACTGGTGCGCGCGACAGTTACAGCCACCAATAGTTAGCTGTTATTTATTATTGCAGGGAAATATGCAGAAATGTCTAGTTCTCAATACGAATGAAACAACATGTTGCGTTCTTAAATTAATGCAGGGATATGAGCAACATTTTTAGAATTGGACTATTGAAAGCAAAAGGAAATATTTGTCGGAAATTTTAAAAATCCATTCCTGGACTTGGATTTCACATTCAATTGATGTGTTGACGATTAAGAAAATAACTCGCATATAATGAAAGCAATCTAAAAACCACTACCCGAAATGCTAAATGTTGTTGACCAAACGTTCGTTTTAAATAGAAAGGTTATCAAAAATAATTATAAAAATTTATCGGTGAATAAAAATAAAAATTAGACATAGCGGCCTTTTTAAACTGAAAATAAGGGAAAAACGACTTGTCCAGACACACCTTATCGGACATACATGTACATGCATATAACAGCAGAGCGTTTCTCGTTTTCTACTTTATGGTAATTGTTGCAGCTAGGTGACTCGAGCATCCAATAAATCAGTTTTAGTACTAATATCCATATGCAATCGCGCTGCATTTATGTCGGTTTTTGAACGTATCTACAAGAAGCAAAAATTCTCCTGGCAAACCTATAGTTGCCATTTTTCTCATCCAAAAATGAAATTGGGAATTTAATACGATGCGATGCAGTTATAATGATTGCAAACATCATCATTGTGAACCCAACCGAATTAATGAAATACTCGCGCCGAGTCGGGACCGAGCTCGGTGCAATATTTTCAAATTTCAAGTGAATCAGAAAAGAGTGACAGCGCGAGCGACGGAAATACGAAGAGGAAATTCAAATATGGTAATACGCCACAGTCTGGAAAAGAAATTTGCATGTCGGTGACACTGGCTGGCACAATGTTCAACACCCATGGGTCTGCGCATACTCATAAGGAATCTTAATTCGCGCGCAGGAGGATGGTTTTGCTTTTCTCGAGCAAAAGTATGAAAATATATATATATAGACACATGCGGGATGGGGAATGGACTGGAATAACAGATTTCACCGCAGCTTTACCCACTGAAACTTGATAGAGGTCTGCCATATAGGTGCGATTGACAAATACACATCATCATCGAAACATATGACGACTTATGAATGAATTATATCGTACGTGCATCCGCATGAAATGGAACATACTGTAGCCTACTGTATATCACACGGAGCAGCCACGTCAGGTACTCAGTAATGGTGACTTGTTTACAACAAATTTTCACCATTTCGATCAAATTGTCCATAACTTAACTTGATAATCTGCACCATCGAGTGGTTACATTTTATGAATATTATTTGATTACCAATAAATTGTTAGCTCCTGAGGAAGGCAATGTAATGCCGAAACGTTAAGCAAGAAAATAAAAAAAACACTGGTTGAGGAATTATTAAGTCTCGTCTCATGAGTTAACAAACTGCAAAATATTTAATTCCAAATTGCTTAAAAAAAATCACATATATTTTCGGTGAAAGTTTATTTGCAATGGCTTCAATTTACTACATCGTGAAATAAATTACTGTTGATATCTAGAAATGTTAGAATACTTTTGCACTAGCATTAATAGTAAAGCCAAAGATGCTCTACATGTAGCTTAGCAACATTGGCTCATTCTTAGCAATGATCCCAGTTACCAGTAAACTGACTTTACTGTTAATTTATCATTTGAAATGCCAATACAGTATTAATGAAGAAACGTGATGAAAACCAAAAACTGACTTTTTTTTCGTCTATTACACTTGTTTTCAAATATTTTGAAAATAGCACATAACAATATTAAATACCTTGGCTTCTAGGGGCAAGGCAATTACACGTTTTGGTCCACTTTCACGTTTATTTTAATGGGTACATTATTTTTTTTTTTTCGAGAACCACTGATTTCACCTCGCGGAACGCCAATTGGGAAATTCTGAGTTACAATGCGTCGCTTCCGTGGCCAGGTGAAGGTGATGTTGCACTTTTCTGGTTTTACGGACATTTATATCATCTCATAACGTGACCAAAGGTTAAACGTTTCTGGATATCAAACTGGTTTTAACCTCGTCAAGAAAAAACCTGATATGTTCGACCCTTGGAAGCGGATATGAATACGTCCGGAAAGCGCCATACGCTACTAAATTGCCAGCAATCTTCGTAGACGTCAAAATCCTGCACATTTAATGACCAGTCTGCAATGCGATATCATTAGTCTGTCGGCTACAAATTTGTCAGGATACCAACGTTAATGCCGCTATAATTTGATCACAACGCAGCACCCAATAATATACTCGGCATAGTCTATCGTTGTAATAAGTAAAAGGGAAAGAAAAAAGAAGACTTGCAATTAGAGCAATAACCATGCTATAAAAGCACCCAATAAGTACAATCTAATAAATCCAAAATATATACTGCGTGTCAATCTACGGAGGAAAGTTCCCTCGATAGCAATCAAATTAAAGGGACATAAAAAGTTCACGATATACAGAGCGGCGCCTTATGCCATGAATAAAACATTTGTATATTCAACAGATAATCATCACTTTACATAATTTCTCTACGAACAGGGAATACCTGCTCAAATACTGACACGTGTACCAACAGATCATAAATCGAGGGTATTTGGAAGGTCTCAACCTGGAAAGCTGTACCGATCGGAAAATTGAGCGCCTTCAGCAAACTGCCCATTCAGTAGAATTTCCAGGCCATGGAGAAATTTAACCGGATTAGATTGTAGAATTTACGGATGAATTAAATATGCACTTTCAATCAAAGTTCATATGCTAAAAATATCCCCTTAGGTCGTACCGTGTCACGCTATTTGTACGGCAAACTCCTATCACGTGATTTGTTGGCGTCAATTTGGGTGCACCATTAAAATAGGGGATTTAAGCGATGAACTTAGCTTTCCAGAATGATTTCCCTTTGAGGAAATTTCTTTATTCGACGAGTCTAAAATACGAACTCCCCAAACGTCACTTTGTCGGCTGGTATATTTTATCGATATGGTTTACTGTATGAGGAATTATAAAAATTTTAAAAGGAAAGCAATGTGAGCCATGCAAGATTTTGTTCGTTCTAAACATGAAATTATCACATGTTCGAGAATACACCAACCAGCATTGGTGATCCCTTTCCCAATTTACTTCCCACTTGACCGGCAGTCCGCCTAATCGTTTACGATCAGTTCAGTTTGGTTATCGTTTGACAAAACCTGAATCCGGGCGTAAAATTTGTTATTTCTTTTATAAATAGCCGAGTTGACAGGCAACACCTTCTCATCGAACTCCAATCTAAAAATCAAAACATTTTTTGTCTCCCAAAAATGAAAACTAAACCAAATGTAATGAGTTCCGTGTATACCCAACAAGTAAAGCACTTGTTGCTGTTATTGCAACTGTAAAAACATACTTAAGGCTCCACTTGTTGAATTTAAAAAGAAATCGATACGACAAAAGCAAAACCGTGTTTCAAGAAGCATAGGAAGAGAACGCAGCGAATGGGATCTACTGTAGCAAAGAAAGGACGAGCACAGTAGGCATAAGAGTTGCTCGAAATATGGTCAACCCTTCTTCTATCGATAGAAGCACCTCTACAAATTCGGCATTTGACCAGTTCCTTGAAGTTCAGTAAAAATAACAATTTCACAGGCAAATTACGCAGATTTGTCTCTCGTCGCTGAAGAATTCACTACTTTCCATTCTTTTGTTAAACTGTGCAAATTAGTTGAATATTCTCAATAGTACCTCGATCCCACCGTTTAAAAAATAATATAGTTTGTATATATTCTTCTCCATTTGGGTGGCATTGGCCAAAGTTATTATATTTTGGTTAAATCATATTTTTCATGGATTTCAAAGCCGTTTTTGAAAGTATCTTAAGTAAGGAACATTCTTGCCAGCTCCACGATAAGTTTATCACTTAAATTTGAGTGGCTGCTGTTTGCACATATCATCAGTTTCAACGTGCCAAAAAGAGGGAGACAAGTCTGTACTATTACTCTAACACATTTCATATACTGTACATGTACATCCACGTCCACACATAAAGTTGCTAACTCGATAACGAATTGACAGAAGCAACACTGTTAGTCCTTATCGACGATGATAATCAATACTTTAAATAGCAGAACCAACGCAAGGAGTGTGTACGTGTACACTCTTAAAGACTGACGCTGGATCAATACACACGCGCATCGATTTTGTCAGCTAACGGAAGTACAATTTTTCCAACCATAATTTGCATATATCTCATTAATTGTCAAAAGAAAAATTGATCCTGCACATCTCTAATAATTCAATTCAATTCCTTACCCTGCAGTCAGTACATAGTACCATGTGGCAGGGAGGATCATTAAACAATATGCAGCCGTTTTGTCTCAATCTATTACACGACCAAAACTTACTCGCTAATGCATATCCATTTTGTGTCATAATGAAAAATAAAATAACAATTGCAATGAGAAGCTTGGCAAAACACTAGATTTTGTTACAAGTCTAGCTGAACAGGATTGGGGATGGAGCTGCTAGCAGATTAAGTGCAGGGATAGCATTTTGCTTTTATTTGGGAAAATTTCTCTGACTACTTACAAATTTCCATGACTTCCCTGACTTTTCCCTTTTTTCCTGACTTCCCTGACCTGGGGCCACCCTCATAATAAAGAAAAAGGTCAATTATATATATGTAGTTTAATTAGTGAGAGCAAAACACACAAAACAGGTAACTATATGGTCTTATCGTAATGATTACCGTACAATTAAAAGCAAATTTGAGATGGACCAACATGAGAATCAAAGCGAAACATTTGAATCCTCTAGTCAAGTCTAGAAAGGCACTATTTTGCATTTCATCATAGCATAAAAAGGTCTTTAAAGGAAAAGTAACTAGAGCACGCTATTATTCAAACAATACAGTAAAGATTTACTTAGATTTCTTAGGCAATTAATTTCAGACTTATTGTCATGTATCCAATAGTCTGATTTCTCAAGTAATCTTTGGATTTTTTTTTTGTTTGAGTATCACATCAAAAATGGGATTTATGACCACTTTTACAAAGTTGCAGTCTAGAGATTCCCCAAGAAATAAGCATTAAAAACAAGGTTGCAGAAGTTTTATAAAAAAAGTTATTATTAAATTTATAATTCCATCAATATATGATTACATGTTTGTATTAACCAGTAAAATAACAGAAGAGTACTTAGGACCATTTAAATTAATTTAATTTCGTCCATCTCAACTTATAGGGTCTAAAAATTACCGGTGTTATGTTTTGGTCAATCCAGTTTGGCTAATGCGATCAAATCTAACATTTGAACACGATTAAACTAAAAATACCCCAGTCCAAAAACCATAATTGTTGGAAAACTAAAAGAACAGTGTAGCACCTAGCATTTAATTTATAAATTATCAAAAAAATATATACTATACATGTATTTAGATAGCAATTACAAAACAATTATTCTTTGGTTTTCGTTTTTATTTTTGCAGCTCGATTTTAGATAAAAAAATCGAGTACAACAATAAAATAGGCGTTATACGCCGTAGATCGCCTTACAAACACAGCAGATTTTATCAGCAGCAATGACAACAGGTAAAAAAGTGCCTAAGTCCAGGACTTGTGATGTTAAAAAAGCAATTGTGTCCGTTTGTGCTTGGTAAAGGCAAAAAAGATAGGCTCATTTAGCCTACCAGTTACTTATTGATAGTTTCTTGAGTCTAGATCAGGATCTAGAGCTCTAGACCAGTGATTCTCAAATTGGACAATATTGCCCCCTTGGTGGCATTGGGAAACTCCAAAGGGGCAGTGGAAAGCCAGGCAGTTAGGGGCAAGGAATACAGATTGATACCTCCTATGCCTAAAGATCGATACTTTTTTATAATGCTATAATTTAAATAGGTTTTTTTTATTAAAATTTAATTTTCAATGTATCATGACTGACCGATTTTATGGGTGGGGGAAATGAAGAAATATTTGCTATAAGAGAGGAACAGTGAGGAAATATTTACTCTAAATGGGGCAGTAGTCCAAAAAGTTTGGGAAACATTGCTCTAAGAGACAATTCTCCCATCACAGATGATACGCACATGGGAAGTCCAAAAGATTAGAGATACCATTTGTTATATGGAAGTTGTTGCTATTTTATATGATATTTTCGATATTTACCTGACTAGCTTTAAAGAAATGTTAATAGCAACTCTTTACAGGGTGATTCCTAAAGTCACTGGCCAAAGAAAAAAAATTATATCTTTAAAACGGTAACAAATACGAAGATAATTCTCATAACTAACTTTAAGAGTTCTTCATGAACTATCCGGAAACCATATTCCCTGCGACCTTGAATGTGACGTTCAAGGTCATCCATGTGCTAAGTCTGCAGATTTTGCAGATTATGTCAGAAACCGCTGTAGATACGTTAAAAATGTAAATTAGAACGTTGTACGGCGATGCCAAATTAGTATAATAAAGTTGGTTTCAAATTGTTTGGAACATAGCACAGTGTTCCAGAATTTTTCTTCTCCACGATTTACTCCAT
>JAQGBX010006960.1:0-11911 GCA_034698745.1 Megaphyllum sjaelandicum | reverse complement strand
TGGCCGAGTGGTTAAGGCGTTGGACTGCTAATCCAATGGGCTCTGCCCGCGTGAGTTCGAATCTCATCCTCGTCGAATACCCTTTTTTAAATTTTTATTTGGACCGGAAGTCACCCTGAATGACGGAGTGGTCGAGTGGACTGTTAGCGTTGGACTGCTAATCCAATGCTCTCTGATGAGTTCGAATCTCATCCTCTTCGAATTTTTTTTTAATGTTAATTTGGTATTAAACACTTTAATAAAAAGCAGCAAAGTAAATCACCCTGTATGGGTGGGCTGTATTATTATATGTATATTTGAGGGCCTATATCAAATTGTCATTTAATAAAAAATAAAAAAAATATTTGGTATTGTTTGAAATTTTTCAAAAATCTGTCTAAAATATATGTCAATAAGCATATTTTATTAATTAAAAAACACAATGTTTTTTTTAATATTTTGACGAAAATTTCGTTTTGATGTAAAAAAAAACATTGATTACAATGTGAAGACAATTCTGATCCCATTTCAATAACAGAATATTCCTCGCATAATGCAAAATTACTGAAATATTTACAAAAAGTTAGAAAATATATTCAATTTCGAATAATATCTATAAAACCAATGCAAACAACCTGTCTAATGTACTGACAGCAACAAGCTTTTATAGCTTTCGCTTAGACTGTAATAATAATAATAAAAATAGTAGGATAAAAAAATGTTGCTGATCAAAATTGTTTTCGCACCACCCTGTAGCTCGTTCTGTGCCAAGACAACAAAGCATTGCCGAAAACGCCTTAAAATTCATTGTTTAATTGTATTTAATTGGAGACGATGCTGCCATCTATTGATGATTTGTAGCACCACCACAATACATCATAACGCGTCAAGGCTATACCCTGAGAGGCATCTAGGTGCTTACTGGCTCACTTAAGAGCTCTCCGTTAGAAAGGGTAAGTCATCATCATCGCCATAACGCGCCAGATATATCAACAAAACTTCAGAAGTTTTGGGTAATACCGTGTGGTTACCGGTAATATTTATATCTTTAGTTGATAAAAATGGCTAGTCTTGCCTCCGATATCGAAGCGATGAAGTTGAAGTCGAAGTTAAAACAATGGGAATTAAATTTCCTACAGGAAAACAACCGAAAACCTAGCAAAGTAAGATTCAATTGTCACATATGTCAAGTATGATTCTGATTGTTGAATATCATATAATGTATTTTGTTTGAATAACTATAGGATGATATCGCGACTTCATCCGAGGAAATAAGAAGTAAGAACATGACATTTCATGTGAAGTAATATGAAAATTGTTCGTCATAAACAGGCGTGTTTATAACCTTTACATGTTATGCTTCACAGCAATGTATAAAGACTACTATAAGATTAGTCAGGAAAGAAAAGCAGCATTCATCTCCAAACCCTCCTTAGAAGCCAAAGAAGTTCAAGTAAGGACACTAGAAATTCAACCAAACTATTGTCAATACAATGTTACACTAAGCTTGAACCATTTTCAATTCAATTCTAAAACCATATTTTTTCTATTATAGATGAATGTAGATATAAAACCTGACCCATGGGGTTCAGATCTTAACAAAAGTAACTGTGAAAAAAAGCTAAATGTTAAGAAACCCTCGTCAGTAGTGCAGCATTTCGGTAACAAGTTAAGGGTACATGCTAATTTGCAACGAACAAAAAGCGTGAAAGCTAGTGTTCAGAGTTCAGAAAGTAGCCTAGTGGAGGCCGACGTTGACATGCTTTTCAAACCTCAGTTTAAGGTGAAACTCACCGATCAAAAGAGGGAAAGTCTCACAAAAGGAAAAGCTCTTACTCCCATCTCCACGGGGAATTTAAGCGTTTCGCTCCGTAACACACAAGTATTTTTGAGCAGTCAGAATATGTTGCACAAGAATGCTACAGTTGATCAGTGTAGCTCTAATAATTCACAAGCTGTTGAGAATATTGCAAGCAATTGTTTGGGAATTCAAAAGGGCTCATCATTGTTATGTCAACAATCAGGTAAACCAGTATTACAGTTTATTAGCAGTAATCTTGATACTACACCACGATCACTTTCAAAGGATGAATCTTGCGCCACGATTGTACCAAAGTCTAATGTTGCGAACGACAAAACGGAGCCTGTCGTCGTGCCAAATGTGAAAGATTGCTCAAAAGACATTTTTGAATTCAAAGATGAGCAAGAAACCGACGCTTTAAAAACTAATCCTAACACGAGTAAGCGAACATCCCAAGCTCCAAAAAAGACCAATAGGGTTATGACCAAAACAAGGAAACCAAGAAAATATGTATCCGAGAACGATTCAGAATCGGTATCAGAAATAAGTACAAAAACCAGAAAAAGAAAGGCACAAACTAGATGTTCATCTGCCGGAGTGAAAAAGAGAAAATTGTCAGAAGAAACTGAAAATACTGAGTCTAAGTCTCCAGAGGGAAAGAAATGTACTCGACGAGAGTCCGCAAACAAACAATCTGGGAAATATCTAAATGAGGACGAATTAGAAGCCTTAGCTCGCCCTTCTAGGAAAGTATCCAGCAAGAAAACGTGGCGAAATGGGAAAAAAACAACCTCGTCTAACAATTATGTGCGCATCAATTTGAAGAAAAAGGTGTTTTGCCGTGGAAAAAAACAGTTCAATTATAGGCGCTACAAGTTTGAAAAATGGAAGGAGCTCCAGCAGTCAAAAGATTTCAAGGAAGAGCAATGTGATGATGAGAACAATTCTGAATCAGATAATGAAATTCTTGTAGCTGCTGGTAAGACAAAACTGGTATTTGTATTGCTCCTAATTTTGTAGATATTTTTTCACCTGTTTATAAACAAGGTATGAAAATTGCACGCATATTTACATGAATTCAAGATACTCATCAAATATAGAATATGAATTAACCAACTTAACATCAGTTAAAAAAGTCAATGCAAATTGTAACTAGATTCGTTTGTAATTTGCAGCTAATGATGTGAGTATTCCTGCTGAAATTTCGATGGAAAACAGTCAATCAGTTGAAGAGATGACAGCTGAGGAGTTGGATTCAAATTTATCTGAATATTCAGTAACTGAACCAATGTTTGCATTGGACGATGGCCAGCTGTCTAAAAGTAAAAGTGGTGTAGATAAATATATTATTTACAATTAGCACCAAGCTCACTAGCTGAATGTGCTTTTAGGTGCACTGGCAAAGGTTCAGAAAGTTCTTCACCTATTTGGGCACACAAGTTTCCGGGATGGACAGCTGCAAGCTGTGACTCGTATTTTAGCAGGTAACCTACTACACTTGCGGATGTGTTTCATGGAACGCAATTTCGATGTCATAACTTTCTTTACCAAAAATTGGCATTTTTGCCTCAGGATTATCTACTCTGGTAATTCAACCGACCGGCACTGGCAAATCCCTTTGCTACTTATTGCCAGCGTACATGTATTCGCAAAGGTCCAAGTGCACTGCTCTAGTCGTTTCCCCTCTAGTTTCATTAATGGAAGATCAGGTAATTGGACAACTTATTTTTCTTATGGCGGATTCGATTGGTCCAAAAAATCTGCACCGGTGTAGGCTACACGGTGTCTGTTAAATCGGCACTATTGCAGGCAGCAGGCGTAGCAAGACTTTACAGACTTATGCCTCACCTTGTACCCTACACCAGTGCAGATTTTTTGGACCAATCGAATCCGCCATTATATTTATTCGCATATTGCTTAGTTATGCGAATGCATCCCACATTATAACGAATATGCAGATACATAAGGGCGTTTTACAAACTGGACTTCAATGGATCGCATAATGAGAAATGCCAGTTTTAACGAACATTTTCCACATAGCTTTTACGGGTTCCATCGTGCTTGAAAGCAGCTTGTATCCACACCAACATGACCACGACTCAAAGGAAAAAGGTGAAGGATGCAGTTTCTCGGGGAAATGTCCACGTGCTCTTTGTATCGCCAGAAAGCCTTGTTGGCAGTGCCGGATCTCCTTACGGGATCCTGCCTCAGGACATGCCTCCCATTTCGTTTGTGTGCATTGATGAAGTCCACTGTGTGTCCATGTGGTCGCACAATTTCAGGCCCACTTATCTACGATTATGTAGGGTAAGTCCCCTATTACATACATGTAATGCTGTGTGTACACGAAATAATGTCACTGGTTCTTGGTCGATTCAGGTCATAAGAGAAAAGTTGCAGGTCCGTTGCATTCTCGGCTTGACGGCCACTGCAACGATGAACACCATCGAAAACATCGTGACGCACCTGGAGCTCAAGGACGAAGCACAGTCGGTCATCCGAGGAACAGTGCTGCCGCCTAATCTGCAGTTAACAGTTTCGAGGGACCATAAAGAAGAGGTGAAAATCTCGAACCAAGATTCAAAATAAGCTGTGACCAAATTTTAATGCAAGAAACTATTGCAGGCACTTCTAAATCTACTAAGGCGAGAGCCTTATTCCGACTGCAAGTCCATCATCATATATTGCATAAGAAGAGATCAGACAGAGAGGTTGGCATCTTTGATTCGCACAAGCTTGCAGGATTGCAAAGAAGAGTGGTCAGCTGAGGCCTATCATGCTGGACTGGTTCCAAGCAGACGACGATCGGTTCAAAACCAATTTATGACTGGTAATATATATAAAGCTCTGTAATTATATTAGCACATTTTTCTGGCGTGGAAGCTCATTTTGGCAATGATAACCTATTGACAGGCAAACTTCGAGTCGTCGTGGCAACAGTGGCGTTTGGGATGGGCTTGAACAAGGCGGACGTGAGGGCCGTGATACACTACAATCTACCCAAAAGTATTGAAAGCTACGTTCAAGAGATTGGCCGTGCTGGAAGGGATGGTGAACAAGCCTACTGCCACGTATTTCTGGATCAAAACGTAAAATAAACTCTTCCAAATGTAAACATATAAAAACGATTAGAGGCATATAACACTGGCAATTACTTCTGGTAGGGTGAAGATTGTCAAGAACTGCGACGGCACATCTATGCCAATACCGTCGATCGTGCGGCCTTAGGAAAACTTATGAAGTTGGTTTTCAATCGCTGCAAGTGCAAGAAACTGCAACAGATGGAAAAGATGTTATCCAACGGGGTGATTATAGACTTCAGGTTATAGCTCATTACGGAAATGTGCCAGTTTCACGTTACATTACGCTGGTTATTTTTCAGAATTTGAATGGAGAAGCTGCTGACCAGATGTGGAGATGTAAAGGCCATGAAGTTGCATTTTCAGTGGATGATGCTGTTGAGCAGTTGGACATAAAGGAAGAAGGTAGTTTTTAAATACTTTTTTTTACAAGATGTTAAAGTGCTTTAGTTTATGCTTTCTATAATATCTTGTGATGCTGACTGATGTTTGCGCTATTAGGAATTGAAACTATTCTCTGCAATTTGGAAATGCATCCCAACCACTATATTCAGCTTTTGAATCGCATGTACGGGACATGCAGCGTGTTTTGTTATGGAGGCACTGATCAACTTACCAACTTAATCGCGCAGGTATGCTTAATTTATAGCAGTTTCTTACCTGTTCTTGAAGGCTGACAAAGCGTTTTTCTATTACAGTGTAGACCGGTGGCCATTGCTGCAGCTTTAGATAAAAAGGTTGAACGCCGGAAAATGGGGACTTATAATGGCCATCAAACCAAGGACAACACTTTGGAATTTCCATTGGTCAAAATAGCTTCTTTGATGGGTTGCAAAGCTTCTGACCTAAGAAAGCAGTTGTCAAAATTGCAATGGAATGAGGTCAAAGGAGCTAATGGTAGTATGATGATTGTTAATTTTATACAAGGTGTCTTAGCATGATTTTGTCAAGTTAGGCAAACCACAATTAGGGTAGCCAATGAGGATAAATGCATATTTTCTAAAGAATCTTATCCGTGTACACATGCAATTAAAAAATTGGCAGTTTTTTTTATAACTGGCAAGTTCTTAAAAGTTGGTAAACAAAGATGTGACACCTTGTAAAAGTGCTTCAGATGTTAATAATTACCGGGATTTGCATGGATTCCACACGACTTCATGATCTTTAATTTCAATTTTCAGGCGAAATCAAGTACCGCAAGTCTGGAATTGTGGTGGATTTCAAAGACTTGTCATTTCATGTGAGGGCAGTTGGTGATTTGGATGATGATGAAAAGGATGCCATGCTAAATGATCTTCATAACTGCATTACGAAACAGGAGCAAATGGAACTTGAACAACTGGAGAATTTCTATGCAATTTTAAATAAGTACGGTTGCAATTGCCGCCAAGTTTTTCCACCTAACCTTCTTTAATTATTCAAAATTGTCTCGCTATGCTGGAATGCACCTTAATTGAAGTTTTGCTTTCAGGGTCTCATTTCCTCATCAATCGTCCTGCAAAGGGGAAACCGTCAACAAAAACAGCCAGATCTTGAAAGACATCATTCGCGAGTATTTTGAAAATTCCAAGTGCCCAGACCTGGCTGAATTTGGCATCAACACTAGTGGTCTTCCTCAAGCTGAAGATGTCAGTAGGGTGGCTGTTCACATTCGCCAATTTCTGAGCATTCATTATGGAGAAAACAACTTCTCTGGTCGTGCAGTAGCGAGAATTTTCCATGGGATTGGAAGTCCTAGATACCCTGCAGAAATCTGGGGTAGAGTGCGCCAGTTTTGGAGGAGCCAATTGAACTTTGACTTCAACGTACTATGCAAAATGTCGACAGAAGAAATTCTCAGATTTAGATAACGCGAGAGTTGCTTGCGAATATTAATATTTGATAACAATTGAAATATTTTAAGTTTATAAGGATATTAAATCATTTTTACTTTTGCCATTTTTAGTTGCTTCTCTACAACACCACAATTTAAATACAGAAATTGTTATTTATTTTTTTTCTTGCTAAGCAATACAATGTGCCTGCCAGCTTTTCTGGTTTGGCTGTTGAACTCCATCGATGGCATAAGTCTTGGATCACTTTATACTCAGTAAGGTATGGAGCATCCAGGTCCTTCCTAAACTTCTAAAAATATTAAATTTTATTAGGGAACTGTTTGCGAACAAATTCTAAAGCCCTCCAAGTTAATTAGGGAGTAAAAATAACTGTGGAGTACTTGGCCAAAAAGAAAATTAAGGTTTCATAACTTACCATCATCTAACAAACCTCCTGATATAATGAAGTCTAAGCGCCGCATTATATTATCAGATCTGTCCCTGCCACAGTAGTCAATCCTTCCCTCTTGCCACTCAAACATCCCGCTGTAATCGCCTTCGGGATACCCTGGCCAAATTTCTTCGGGTTCCATTAAATCGTCCGGAACCAGAGTTGCAGCATCGTCGTCGTCCAGCAAGGATGAGGAGGCTAGTGATCCAGCTTGGACAGAGGATTCTTGGGCAAAGCTATCTTTCAGGCTTTCTTTAAAGTCCTCCAATTCACATTTGGAGTCAGGGGAAATTAACATGAATTCCAACTTTTTCCAAATGTTGTCAAACTTATCTTTGCCCAGATAATCTATGTTGCCTTCTTCCCAAGAGCGCATTCTTGTGAGGGAATCCGTTTCATCCGTGGTCTCCGAGTCTTCTTGCTCCTCCGTCTCAATGGAAGATTCTGTGGCATCTGGTGGAAATGACGTTTCTGGTTGGTGCTGCGAAAGAACCTCTTCAGGCTCTGGAAGATGAATCTCCGAGGGTCCCTCCCAAGAGGATTGGGCTCCACTATCGTGTGAATACCATCCAAACGTTGGATGTTCAAAAGATGGTTCGTGATATTGTTGACTAGGTGGTGGATGATAATCTTCTGGAGGCGGGGGTGATGGTGGTTCCCACGGGCTTTGAACTGCATGCCAAAGCAATGCTTCCCAATGTGGATCAGATGGTTCTTCAACAATAGATATTCGGTCTTCGGATTCTATCACGGGCACCGAATGGTAAGAAAATAACGAGGGTGTTGTTAAGATGGCATCAATGTGGTGTGGGATTTCTGGACATGGTAGAGGCGATTGCGGAAGTGGTGTTGGCGATTTCGGAGGTGGTGGAGGCGGTGTAAATGTTGGTTCTGGTAGTGAAGGTGCCTCCCATGCAACTAATGGTGGCTCTGGATCTGGTGCTGCTCTTTCGATTGAGTGGGGAATTTCATGACTAGAAAAATGACTTTTGACTAGCGACTCATCTGATATCTGAGAATTTTTTTCGTATTTATAGATGTCCCCCGTTGCAATGCGGTAAAATAACTGTTCAACTGTGATCCACGTGGAGCTGCGAACATATCTTTTAGCTGCCTGGAAAACATGGATATGGATAAACAATTAGAAGACTCAACTGTGGAAATTTATTTAACTTGTAATAATTGATTCAAGTCGCTACATGCTGCTGCGTGCGTTTAAACAATTCTGTCACGTCAACTTGTTTGGAGAAAATTGAAGTAAAATTACAGAACATTTGACTTACCTCTGATAATTTTGGAAGCACTTTTTCTCGAAAAATTTCAATCCACGTTTGGAGGAATGGGATGTGCAGATCCCAACTCTGGTGTTCACCCAGATCAACTGTCCCATTGTCAGTCCGCCAGCGCACAAACCATGGCTTATCTGCTCCTAAAAAATGGACGATCTTGACTCCACTTGCATAACTGCAATTTAGACATGGATAAGAATTTTAAAAATAAACAATACAGCTGTATATGAAATCGTTATATAAAATATATTTGTTCCAAAAAAATAAACTTGCTGTAAGTATGCTGGTGCATATGTATAAGACACATTTGATACCATGTTATAGATGAATGGCAATCTTCTGGCAATATCTGATCTCCATGTTCCAAAATATGTGTTCAGTAAGCCCTGGTCACCACCTATAATTAGTTTGTTTGAAAATACTTCTTGAAAACTGACTGCATCTAGCAGAACCTATCATTAAAAAAATTACTAACCATCAAAGCTTCCTTTAGTAAGAGCCAAGCTCATCAATTTAGCGTACGTGTCCAATGATGGCCTGAAAACGAACACGCCACTGTTGAAGCAATCTGGCCAACCAGTATCGGGAACAGCAGACAGTTCTTCTCGATCAAAAAGTTCGTCACAATTCTGAAGAACCTAAAAAATTTCAATAATCCTCCGATTTTTGTTTTGTATTTCTCCTGTAAACAATCATATTGCTTGCTATCTTTCTAAAGTCTGGTTACCAATGTATCTGCATCCAAATAGACGCACTTCTGATACTGTGTCAATCTCCAACAGTGCAGCTTGGTGAAAGTAACCGCTAGCTCGGGCCTACCGAGCAAGGATAGGGCCATATCGTCGTGACTGCATAGTTCCGTGGTGAGATAAACGTGATCGTAGACATCGATCAACAATTGTCTGGAGAGGAAAAAACAGTTTGTTAAATACATGATACATGTTTAATTAAAACAAAAACGCACGGAGTTTACATACATTAATTGTTTTCATCAGGGTCGATACAAAATTAATTCTAAATGCATTTTCTCATCTCCAGAAATTTAAAATCCTAACACTGATTTGCCATCAGTTTGTCAGCAGTAAAAATGGTTCAACGTGACTTTTGACACTATACTCAGACAGAAGCTTTAATTGCGAATAGCACATTGGTAGTCGGGAAGTCTGCTTGCGCAAAATCGACTTCATGACTACCAATGTCCTATTTGCATAACTTTAGCTTGAATAGCCCTACTATTTGTATAAATTATAAATATCCCTTATCCGAAGTATGACTTTCCGAAATCTAAACAACTACAAAATTTAAACAATTTAATAGGTAAATTAATGCTTTAAATTAATATACGCGTAGCTTTACAATAATTTTAATCCTATTATTTAAAATACATAAAAAATACGTCTGAATAAATTCTAATCAACTATTTTTGATTTGTATTTTTCAAAAATTATTTTTTCCATCTGACAGAATTGACGATATATTTTACATATTCGATCATCAAATTGCTGGAATTGAACTAACAATTAAACGCCATAAAATACCGCAACCATAAAAAGTATGTTTTATTCAAATTTCAACAACAAAAAACAACAAAAACTTGTTACATCAAAACGTAGTGGTTTTTTTTTTAAACTGATTGCGGTATTTTACGGCGTTTAATTGTTATAGATGTTTTAGATAAAAAAAAATATATCAAAGCAACCTTTAGCTCACCCGATTTTGTCATTATACACGAAATTTTCGTATGCATACAACCATCGCATTTTGGCAGATTTTGAAATCAAGCGCTGAAAATCAGCTCACTGATTGGCCTAACACACGAGGGCCACAAACAATCCTTACAGTCACTACCGCGCACGTGATTGCAATAGTTTAACCGCCAAAGTTAATTTGTTTGAAAATATCAGAAAATGCGAGTTTATACATGTATATGTGATACATGTAATTTAATTTCGTAGAGCTAGTTTTCCAACCTTCAACCCCAATTTCTCGATTTCCTAGTCCACGCATTCCCTAAAAAAATGCTTACACACAAATGGGTTTTTAATTGAGAAATGATTGAGAATTGGATCATGGCCAGCATTTCCTAGCCGTTCAAAGTTGTATCCTATTAATAAACACGGTAGTATCGTAAATTCGTGAATCCCAGTGACATAGAATGCGTGCCTGCAACTCATGTTTCCAGAAGCAAACTACGTACGAATAAAATTGAGGCATTTGCATACATAAATTAAATACCAGCACTTCCCAAGGCGTACTAAGCCTAAGAAAAACATTGGAGGGTGCCAAAAACATAGTCGTTAAATATTTGGAGTCAAGGCTCCTCGCATAACGTATTGGCTATGCATCATGGTCATTGAAAAGACACCCCTTGAGGGGCACTTACTACTATTAACTTAAATCTCACCAAGGTTTAGTTTTTATAGGTCGAGCCAAACTCATCATCGTCTTGAAACGTTTATCAATGCATGCATGCATGCAGGTCTGCTAATTTGATTAAGGAAAGTATGTATAAACGTTGATTTAAACAGGTTTTAAACAGCGATTTACATTCTTGCGAGTTTGGTGCAAACGACTTTTAATTAAATTCCTTTTGAAAACTCCTATCTTGGAATCAGAATTTTTTTATCCAATCGCATATTTATAAACTGAATTGCATAATTTATACTAGTATGCATGCATAATAAAATAACGAAGCAAACTGGTTTAAACGGCATTTATGAGGGTCAGTTCAAAAATGCAGCTCAACCCATGTCTTCAACAACAACAAAGTGGTTTCACGAGATTATGAACGATGATCGAGCATGAAATTGGGCAACATTTCTCCAGTGTTTATCACGTTTACCTGGAGATGTTTTGCTAAGTAGCCTACGCGAAACTTTTCATAATTCTTTCAAACATAACAAAACAGTGCCATTTGAAATTTGTAAACAAAATGCTAAACTATAGCTATCAACCGGCATGAATGGATCAAAAACTTTTGTTTATTGTGACAAAGCGAGCATCTGGCTTCAATACAAAAATAGTATGGACCAGCAATTTGTCTCTAAAAATGAATTACTTATAACACGATATAATCGTCTAGACTGTCGATCGATAAAAATCAATGATAATAAGACGGCAGCCCTATTACACTTTAGTTCACTTTCACTTGTTGGAATTAGAATCATGAAAATCAATCTAATATTATAAATGCGAATTACATAAAACTCAGATTGTTGCATTTGACTTTTAATACTGCAAAATTCCATAATCCAAAACTTTACCAGCAAGCTTAGCTAGGGTACATGTAACTCAAACCTGTGCTGGGACACCAGCAGTTGTGGCAGTAGCTAAGTGGTAGCCAATAGGAATGCAGTATTTTGTTTGACCTACATGTACAGTAGAACCTCCATATGTTGACCACCTCCCTATGTTGACCATTTTGTTTCCGCCCTTGGGTGCATGGTCAACTCACGGAGGTTCTACTGTATATATATGTATGCAAACGCACCTACAGG
>JAQGBX010006959.1:0-11913 GCA_034698745.1 Megaphyllum sjaelandicum | reverse complement strand
TAACTTCTATGTATTGCGTGAGTGATACAAATTATTACGAATAAATGTGTGTTTCTTTGTAACTCTGTGACTGTTCACTACAGGCCTTCAATGGCCTTGTGCAACGAACCGGATTTATAAATTCAGCTTGTTTTCGGGAAATAATTAATTATGTTAACCTTAATTAAACATATTTTTGGAAAATAACATAATGACCTAATAGATTCATTAAGTCACGAATAAATAACTATTCTATCAGGTCTTCGATACTTTTCTTACTTTTTTGTCGCAATTACATATAGGTCTGCTTTCTCGACTGGTACATGTACGATTCGTAAAGCTTTTGCTGGGGTGCCACTAGCAGCAATAGGTTTTGCAGTCAATATTCTACATGTTGCCATGTAATAATATATGGCCCAATTAAATTTTTCAACCCAGGTATAGACTGCATCCTTTGCTATTAATATTTTTACCCCAAATTATACTGGCTTGTAGTTTTCTATAAATTACTTATAACGTGTGAATCAGAGTCGTTTTTTTCTGTCAAGTTCAGAATGCTAATGCGATGCCTTATGTTTAATTCCTTATGGAGGACATTTATTAAGCATACAACGAAAAGAAATTGTGTCAAAGCCACATTTAAATATAAGTTGTTGCATCCAGAAAAAAGTCAGATGTTCTAGTCAGTACACACTTATTTACGATACATACCGTCAATTTAATTCGCACAGCTCCGTGTACTTGTTTGATTTATTAAGATTAATTGAAGAACAATAAACCAGGCACTGGGGGAGGGGGCGGACAAATGTTTAATGCAAATTTGGGAATTATGGGATTATATTTGTCCATTAGTCTGTGTGACCTTTCCAACATCACGTGAAACTCATGCAGCATTTAAGGTAAAGGCAACAAGGGGGAGGTGCACATAGGCTACGCGTATTTGGTTAGTGCAGAGTGGAGGGGATTTAGGTAGACGGGTAAATAGTTTTCCAAGCTTAATTTCACAAATATCAATTTAAGGACGAAATCGCATATTTTTGTTAGAATATATATTGAACGAAATATCTTCATTAAGGGGGAGTCCTATCACCTATGGCAAATGAGAGCAGTTACAAATGTCGATTCTTATTAGTGAGCATCAATATAGGACGTCCGGCAAAGGGGAGAGGAAGCTATGTGAAAATGGGACACAGGCGGTTTATGGACGATCCTTGGCATTCTAAAGTGAAAACTGGAAATCTGGTATTCTCTTCAGAAAATCAAGGAAAAAAATAAATAAAGATTTTAGCAAAATCGGGAATTATTCCCCGTTTCCTGTTCTATTTTGTTTAACTCAAATGGCAAATTACAGGTGAAAAACATGTGAAATCATCGATCCTGGCATCCTGGCATGCAAGAAAGCCTAATCGATGATTTTTAGCGTTGCCGCCAAAATTGAACACATGTTTTTCACCTGTAATTTGCCATTTGAGTTAAACAACGCGCCAGAGTGGTGTTTTTATCTATCACAAGCTATTGTGATACAGGTATATCACATATATACACGCATATACACTATACAACCCGTCACCAAAGGGTAAAGCAGCTAATTTGCGTGTTAGACTTTTGTGTAAGTAATTTCCAACGTTGATCAATCGTCTGTCGTCGTGCATCTTTCGGTTTCTCGTACCTCCAGCATCAAGTTTTCGGCACTTCATGTGATTGTTCATGTCCACCAGTTCTCGATCAGAATGGCGTGGTTCAAGTTGTTTTTGGCGAATTCAATTTCTTTGGGTGGGTTGTTTGTATCGGACATGTCAGCCGTCCCATAATGCACTTCCTGTGCCCCCAGATTTACGCAAGCCCTGAAGACATTTCGGAGCGCATCCTTGCTCCTTGACCTTGCCGACATCACAAGCTTAATTGGCTTTCCATCTGTGCAACAGCTTTTTATCCCTTCAGTCATTTCTAGAATGTTAATAGCCTAGTTGTACTGTATATGATTCTTAATCTTCAAAATTTGCATTGTTTTTCATTTAGCTACCATTTGGCATTTGTTAGGCTTAGGGACGAATTTTTGTTTGCATTTTATGCTCATCCACATTTACATAATGTTTTATTCAATGCGAGTTGGAAGAATGAGTTTGATTAACGCGCAAATTTAATGTACTTACTAATTTCATTGTGTGCCCACTTAATTTTTGCTTGATAATATTTTTGATTTACGTTGAATTAGCAATGGATTTTGGTAGTGGAATAGTGTCCAGCAATTCATGTATTATTTTTTGTCTGTAAGTTGCCGCTGAATGCAGAAAAAGTGCAGTTAATTGTTAGTTTGTATAATATACGCTTTCATTTTGACTGAATGTTTCAGAACACGTATGCCAACATGCAGCCAATTAAACTAAAACAGCTTAAATGTTTATCACGTACAGAAAACGCAGCGATAACATTTCTACTGCCATGTGATCAGATGGACGAGTTACAGTAAGCGCAAATAAATTACGGTACTGACGATTCAGTGGAACGATACGACGTACGATCAAAAAGTTAGAAAAATTTGGAAATGGCAGACATCTTAAAAGCGGTTTACAGGGCATTTTTTATCAAGTTGTATAGATATTTCCCATACAGATTTTGACAAAATTGGACGAATGCAACTGTGGTAACGGTGCAACTTGGAAGGGAAATTTCGAGCGTTGATCGTTCATGTGAGTTATTATTGTTACAGTATTACAACTTGTATGAACAGTAATTCATCGCAAATATAATTATTGTGTATGCCAAAGACTTTAATATCATTCACTTTTGATGATGACAATATACAGGTTGTCATCACAATTTGATAAGAATTTTTAACCAACTCTATTTCAAGTCAATTCAAACTCAGTATCCAAAAGTCAACATAGAAAGGCCAGGAGGCAAAGGAGAAAGTAAAGTCCATATTTTAAATGTCACTATAAAGAGACCATCAATATCAATAAATTAAGGGCTCTAAATAGTTCCACATTCGCACAATCCAATTCGACTCGTTATTTAGATTAATATCAGTCAATAAATCCTCAGAAAATTCCGGTAAAAAATCGTTGATAAGAAGAAGAGCTTGACTATCCCAATCGTAACGCAATTTGTATCGGCGCAGGGCCACAGATTCCACAATAGCTATCGCAGCATCTTCGGGGCGTATGTAATGCTGGATGGGCATTTCCCTTACCTGGACTTTTAAGAAATTTTCTGTTGAAACGGGCCCCAATACAACGATGGTAACGGAAACGCCGGAGTCATCGTGCTTTAGCTCTTGACGAAGGGAAGAAAAGAAGCCATGGAGTGCAAACTTGCTGGAGCTATACACGCTTACCTTGGCCATCCCAATCTCACCAAGTCCCGAGGAAACTACGCCAATTCTGCCTCGACTAGCGGTCAGCATTGGCAGTGCGTTGGATGCCAAATGCACGTACGATTGGAAATTCACGCGTGTGACCATCTCCAGATAGGTGACATTGTCGTCACTTCCAGTCCACCAACTTTGGGACAGAATGGCATGGTTCAAGATAAGTTGGTCCAGGCCACCCAGGTGCTTTTCGGCGAATTGTATCACTTTAGATGGATCGTTGGGATCAGACATGTCCGCCGTTATATAATGAACATCTAGGGCACCAATCTCCTTGCAGGCAATGACGACATTTCGGAGCGCATCATCCCTCCTGGCGGTGAGCACTAGCCTGGCTCCCAGTCTGGCGTACTGGTAAGCCAATTGTTCACCAATTCCCGTGGAGGCTCCAGTGATCAACACCCGCTGATTCCGCACGATGTCCGGGACGAGCCCAGACCTACTGTCGTAAAGTAGGTTGACGAGCAGTGGCACTACAAGAGCCAGTGTCATGAGAATCTTCCCCATTCTTCTGGATTTAATTGAAAAACATACGGAATCGGCACCAGATAGATGCTCTTTAACATTGGCTATTAAATCGTCCTTCACGAGAATGTGAGACGGACTTTGTGCGGAGTTTTGGGGGACCAGAAGATGTGAGCTTCATGTAAGATTGTTGCACACGCATCCAGAATCATTGCATCAGTGGCAGATTATGCAATTCGGCATACATCATAGATCGTGCACGCCATTTTTATCATGGCCGTGCATTCTCGGCACTGCACTCTCGTTAAAGTCGACGTTCGTTCAATTCGTAAGTTGCGACTTTATGTTGCTCACGTCCAACGAGAGTAAATCTACACGTAAATGTAGGCCTACTTGTGGCCTTTATTGCATCTGCGTCCATTGTACTCTTTTTGAAATTCGAGAACCGTGTTTAAAAGGTCAACATTTTAGATAAAAAAAAATTTAAAAAAAACGCCTGAATGGCTCTATTCCATTCCACAAGTCAGCCGATTGCCAATTTTCGCTTATCGGTGTATTTTAATTTTTTTTTTCGTTTACTCGATCGCGAAAAAAGAATCGTTCTAATCTTTTCGTGTGCGTATAGATGACTTCGGATGTTTGCAAAGCTTAAAACAAACGAAAACTATGTAAAACGAATGTAAACATCGTAAACAATGTAAAACATCTGTCAAATCCTAACATGTATGTGGATCCTATATCTCCTGAAATAAATTGCTCAGAATAGGATCGTTATTTATTCTGGAAATGTTTACGAACACATGTTAAAATATCAAGAAAAATTTTTTCTTGAAACAAATTTCGTGGTATAAATTGCCTGGTGTGCGACTGGTTTAGGAAAAAAAAAACGAAAACGGATGAGACACAAAAAAAAATTAATTTCCATGCAAGTATAATATGTAGGCCTACTGCACAGTGTTGTTTACATGCTTAAATATAATATTTTATAATAATAAATAATAAGTAAATAAAGTTTATTCAATTCAATATACTGTGAAGAGAGTTTTGTAAGGAAACATGATGCTGGGAATTACCTGCGCTCTGCAGTAACTTGGTGTCATCCGCATGCATATGCATATATATTAGTGGAGGGATCCACCTGATACAGAAGCTCATTGATAAAAAAGATGAATAGAATAGAAATCTATTCTAAATAGTATATCTAAAATTCACGTTGTGGTGTATAAGCTAAGTCACGTGGCAAAAACGTTAACGATTTTTTTTAGAAAAAACTATATCCTGAACTCTCCATTAACACCTTAAACACTAGACAGTTTATACATTACGTGTATAATAAGCAAATGGCTTGTTCTATCAGGGTTTTCAAATACAGTTAAAACTCAATTTTACTATCCTCTATTATACAAAAACTCTGTTTTATGAACGAGGCTCCTGCCGACCACACCGTGCATTTTTTTGGCTGGCGGTGGGCCTCAACCTTGGGGAAATTAATTAAATACATGTAGGTACCTCGTTTGAGGCCTTCTCGTATAGCAGTAGTCCAGCTATTTCAGCTAAAAAAATTAAGGGATTTGGCTCTGACAAAAAATAAATAAATAAATAAAAGATGGTCAAACATAAGAAGATTCATGATTTTTTCAAACCTGTCCAACAAATGTGATATACATGAATATGTAATGTGATAAAATACTTAATTGACTTGTTTCCTATTTTTTTAAATTGGTTTTCTGTTGTTTTGAATGTCAAACTCGATTCTCTGAACTTTTCGATTTTATGAAACACCAAACATCAATAGGTCATACAACTGAGTTTTCACTGTATATAGCCTACATGTACAATTGTATGTATGTCTTGTCTCAGCTAAGTTAAAATATTCCGAATTTATGATCAGGGACGGACTGCAAAATATTTCTTCGTGAGGATGACGCAAAACATGGCGTTCGTTAGCAACTTAGCGGACTACAAATTAAAACAATGACGTTATACTATATACTCGACTTAGAAGTAAATTGCGTTTTTTCTGCAAATTCACGCTTCAACAATTATTTAGCGTTTCAAGAAATAAATTAAATAATATAGGCTACTGCTTATACAACTGTATACCAATTAAATGCACTTAAAAAGTTGATGTATACATGTATTTTTCAGATTGAATATTGGAAAACGTTGCCTATTATTATTTGCTGTTAGTTAACCTCTACATCAACTAAGACATTCGTATGCAAGTTTGAAAAACTACAAAATCTAAGACTTATCCATGGAGTTACAGCTTTTTTCTGGGGAAAACGTAGTGAGACAGACGTTTAATGTGAATATAAAGGAAAATATTTCAGCTCAATAAATACTCAACCAATTGATGGTATCTATGGCTTTAAGATTTTCGACAACATGATCACAACTTGCTATTCGTATAAATTATTTTTGCACAACTGTTTTAATTTATTTAATGAACGTTTTTAACAATTCAGCATGGCTTCTATTTGCTGGAAGGTTTGAACCCCCTTATACAGGCTACAGCATATGGCTGCGTTTACGTTGGACTTTCAAGTCGCTTACCACTGAAAAACCAACTACAAGGTAAGGCATAAGTCTGAAGTCTTCTTGCGCCTTCTGCCTGCAATAGTGCCGATTAAATAGACGTATATGCCTTACCTTGTAGCTGGTTTTCCAGTGTTTTCCAGTTAAGCGACTGGAAAACAAGTCGCTTTGCTTCCAGTCGCTTTAAACTGGTATCGCTTAGTGGTAAGCGTCTGTAATGCCACTACTGTAAGCGACACCAGTTTCAAGCGACTGGTAACAAGCTCGTTATGAACGCAGCCTATGATGTTTAGCTGCCATGATTTCAATATTTAAACACAGACAATTTAAAGGTAAATACACAACTTTTATTTTTAATTTATTCTTATCACAAAGATTGCATAATATTAAGTTCATTGCAATAATTTATTTTATTTTTTTTATTTTAAAGGGTAAAGAATTGAAGTATCTGAATAAATGAAGGTCATACAATGTCTGAATTTAACACTTTCTCTCTGCAAAAATGGCCATATAATACTAATACTGATAAGCAACAATATGTTAATTAGGGTTACGCCATTTGAAATGCTAATTAAACGACATGAATGCTGTCATACGCACCTAAAATCATAATCAAGGGATACTTATGGCGAATATATCAAATATAATCTTTATTGATCAGACAGTTTAAAACATGTTCGGTACATGTGCGTTTCATATCCACGGAATGTATCCAAATGACCGCGGCGCTCCATTGATGGCTTCCAATTTCACCATTCACCGCTACTTATAGGTACCAGCGATTTTGACCGAAATAAGCGGCTGACTGAAATAGACGTTGAAAGTCAAAAACACGCTATTTGCTTTATGTTTCAAAAATACGTGTACATGTATTTAATTGCACAAATACAGTGTAAATTTACATATTATAAAAATTATGTTAAAACAAATTTGTAAGTATACTGTAGTGTTTGATGTTGCCTCGATTATTGCTGCAACCGCTGAAATCCAATTTCTAAAATACACCGAAAAACCATAGGGTGAGAACACATTGAATGCTTACTTTCGGCGTGCTTCTTTCCTGCTTGTTTTCAGCTTTGCAAAATGTATAAGAGTTTCCGAAGACAAATTTTCAACTGTTTTCGAGTACGGATTTATAAAATTCAGAGAGAGAGAGACGTAAACAGTGTCGAGGAACTAGCCTCGCTAACTGAGTTGGTAAATCTTTTTAATGTTCTGTAGCTTTAATGTCAATGTGCAGCTAAAGTAATTTAGGCATTCTTTGTATAGTGAGCCCCTGTGCATTGTGACCAAAACAGCATTTTTTTGTGGTCACTCTTAACAGGTTTTACTGTATTTGTGTTAGAGTATTTCTAGGTAAAAAAGGTTGGCGAAACACTGGCATAAATTACCTTAAAAATGATTTCGTTAAGTGGCATCGGGATTCTGCGGTAGTGTTGCAGATCATCGTAGACGGATTTTTTCGTAAATTCTCAACGAAAGACTTTTTTGCGGCTCGAAACGTTAGTGCGAGGGGCCGTAGTACTTCATCGTCGTACATGTTCCTGTAATCCGAAGGGAATTCGAGACCTAACAGAATCAGAAAATCGTTCAATTCACGAAACTGCTGCGAGTCAAATGCGAAGGAAAGTGCCATTGAAGATGACGGAACTCAGAGTTGGGCAAAAATTAGTCCAAACTAGTAATTGCAAACTAGAACTGTATTAGTTGAGTGTTTCCACATCGAAATAAAAATACCTTGTGATACATTTAAAATACATTTTTTTAAGGCAAAATAGATTTACAATGTAGTTCCAATAACAGGTTTTTTTAAATACATTAAACTCACATTTCTTTATATGTTGTGTAAAATATATTTTAATGAAAATATCTTTTATATGGTATTGAAAATACCATATATAGTTGTAAGTTTTACTCGAAAGTATTTTTTTCTCAACTAAATAGTTTTAGTTGCTCTTCTAGCTACGAACAAAAAAGTTATAACAATTAGTCGCGTACTTGCGATTAGCAACTAAACACTGTTAGTGTTTAGTCACCCGCCACAAATAATGATTAGTTATTTAGCTGTAACTGTAGTTATAACTATTGCCCAACTCTGAAGAAACTGTACCTATTGTACCAGTGGGCAGGTGTCCAACTCTAAACATTTCAGTTAAATGGTTGACTGCTGCCAGCCTAGTCACTATCCACTGGCGAGACCTGCCCAGCAATCTCAGATGATCGGCCATTTTAAAGATGCTCAGGGCCTCCTCCTGAGTGGCGTAAACCACGATGATATGAGCATCCAGATATCTCAGAGCTTCCAAGTCCCGATACAGATTAAATGTACCCCCCGCAGGGTCCACTTTGATCGTAGACTGCAAAATCAATCTAAAATGACCCAAGACTTTCGCTGACTTTCCCAGGTTTCTAAACAAATTTCCCGGAGCATTGGCAAAGTCAAAATTGACCGACAAACCAATGTTATCAACGATTATGTAAAATCACAACGAGACAACATTCAGTATTTTGCGAAATGTTACAAATGACAATTTTTAAAAAATTAACGCCGGAAGAAATGAACAATTTTTGCGTGAAAATTTTTTGAAAATGTTACGCAATTTTGTATTCGGAAAATTTAGGAAGTTTTTAAAATTTGTACTTGATTACAGTCCAAAATTTTGCCACTTTCTCAATGGAAACTGTTGAAAATGTCACAAATCTACACTTGTAAACAGTTGAAAATTTTGCAAATTTCTCCTCAGAAACCGCTACACATTTTGCCAATCAATTTACAAATTCTTCAATGAAAACTGTTGAAAATTTGCAAATTTGTACTCTGAAACTGCATGGTGTTAATTTTGAAAATTTATCCTCTAAAATTGTTAAAAAATGTTGAACATTTTTTAACAAATTTTTCCTTGGCAACTGTTAAAAATTTTACAAATCTCTACATGAAATAAGCTTAACATTTTGCCAATTTTCATTAGAAACTGTTGAAAATGTTTCAAATCAGGGCTCTGAAACTGTTGAAAAAATATTGCAAATGGGCCCAGAGCTATCGACGTGAAAACACTAATTTCGGATTGTGATGACATTAATACGTTAAATTCCCTGAATTTTTCAAAATAATTCATTATTGCCCGACTTTTCTTGACATTTTTAAGGTTTGGAAAAACAATGGTATAAAAATGAGGATATCATGAGCGCTTTATTTTGAAAATTTAAAATTAAAAGGATATTGGCGTCAGTGCAACTTTCCTACCCGCAATCGTTTTGAAACTCCAAGATGTCATTTTTGATAGCTTGAAGAAAGTCTTCATGACCCAACGCCTTGCTGGTCACTATGACAAACTGACGCCAGGAATTACTTCATACAAATACAATTTAAACAAGATTAATGGAATGATAAACCATTTACATTTGTAAATAAAGTGTTACAAAATAACGTATAAATCAAACTTATTAAAATTTACGTGGAAAAATAAGAATAAAGACATGCATTCTTTGAAATAATTGGCAAGTTCAATGGCTTGAAAATAAACGATTCAATTATAAACGACAAATTTGTGAAATTTCTAAAAAAAACCTATAGCATGAACTTGATTTTTTAAGGAAACCTGGGTTTCCTCACAAATTTCATTTTAAACTTTCCTGATTTTTCCAGATTTTACAAATATTTCAAAAATCCACACACACCGATATTATCTACAAGTTTTGAAACTTTTTCAAAGGTTTACATGAAAAATTTAAAAAAAATTAGCCTGAAAAAATGTGGAAAATTTGATCATTTCGTATTCGTAAAATATAGAACGTTTTGCAAATCTGCACTCGGGAAATGTTTAAAATTTGTGCTTGCGAAACGTTGAAAATCTTGCAAATTGTATTCGGGAAAAATTTCGGGGAAAAAAAATCGGGCAAAATTTTACAAATTTGTATCTGGAAAATGTGGAAGGTTTTGCAAATTTTTACTCATAAACGTGAAAGGTTTAGGAAATTTGTCCTCAAAAGACGTGGAAAAATTTGAAAATTTGTCGTCGGAAAACGTGGAGAATTTTGCAAATTTGTCTTCGGAAACTGTTGCAAATTTTTACTGATAAAATTTAAAGAGTTTTGCAAATAGGCCCTGAGCTAATTAAGTGAAAGCATGAATTTTCGATCATGACAACACGTCTACTTTGAATTTCTTGGTATTTTTTTCAAATAAGTCATTCTGCCTGAGTTTTTTCAGATATTTCCAAGTTCTCTGACAGTTCAAGCTTTTCCAGATCTGGGATATCCTGTGCAAATACATATACACGAATATTGCAAATATAAATTAAAAAGCAAAAATAAAACTAAGCACGAATAGCGAAACATGCTTTAATTACATTCTCATGATGTTTAAAATTGCCCGACTCTGATGGGACAAAGATGGTGCCAGTTGGATGACGTTTTTAGATATTTTCTTTAAAAAATGAAAAATTTAATATTATATTAAAAATTATACAATTTTTTTTTTGGATATTATGTTGCACAAAAGTCGAAAGTTTTGATTGGCATAGTGGGGAGTTAAATAAAAAACATGGCGACAGAGTTTAATAAATAACAAAAATGATGACTGTTACGTTTAAAATGTGCTAAAAATTATTTATTACTGAAAAATTATGGTAATTGTTTGCCATTGTATAGATCTGAGAACTGATAAAATACGTTTTTCATAATGCCTAAACGAGTTAGTTTTAACGACTCTAAACTCCATCCGGCTTAAACTAAAATTTGTAATATCCGAGTTCGTCTTAAGCCGGGTCTACCCGCTGCGTTTTGTCATCAGTTGACATAACGGGAGGATTCCAAATTTGACGTTTTTCATGAACTGAATTGAGGTTTGAAAGACTGATGGCATGTTTCATTGCCTACACCGAAGACTGCAGACAAGTTGGTGCATGCAGACGCATTTCAATCTAATTGGTCAAACTTCGCTCCCCTGCAAGCATAGGCCTTTGTTCTTTGCCTAATTTTAAAAATTACGGTAGGTTTTAAAATAGTTACCCAATACTACAGATCACATTTTAAGTAGGCCTAGTTATGAGTAGCAGTGCAGTAGCAGTGCAATGCCTATTGAACAAAAGTGAATGGCATATTACACGATTTCGGACATGGATTACAGCAACATCTAAAATGATGCCAAAAAATACCTATTTTAGACAAAACTCATTGTGTTTTAAGTAAAAAAATGGATATCCCTGTTTAAATTACAAAGGGACTCCCGGATCCCTCCTAGGGAAACATTCATTCTTGCATAATTTAAAAGCGCACGTTAATATTATTAATCTTGATAAAAGATTTTTTTTGGCATCATCTTAGGTGTTGCTGTAATCGATGTCCGAAATCGTGTTTATTCACTTTTTTTCAACAGCCATTGCACTGCTACCTGTTGGAAAAAGTGAATGGCATATTACACGATTTCAGACTTCGATTAAAGCAACATCTATAAGATGATGCCAAAAAAATCTTTTAGACAAAACTTTAGCGTTCTTGGATGACTGACGGAAGCGGAGAATTGCGTTGACTATAGATGTATTTATTTACACTTATTTACA
>JAQGBX010006958.1:0-11913 GCA_034698745.1 Megaphyllum sjaelandicum | reverse complement strand
TGGCTAGCCTTAAAAAAACTTCCAACAGGATTGGCTAGCCTTAAAAACCAAAATGGCGTCGTTTTCTATTTTATATACAATTGTATATAGATAGCAGCTTATCATTTATGCATACAGCATATCTTTTCATGAATATATTTGTTTCTTTGTTCTTATGAAAACAACTTATTCAATTCTTTACCCTGAGAACTGCATTTCTCCCCAGGAACTAAAACTAATATTTTTGTAAAAGTATACGTTTCCCATTACAGTTTATAAATTGTTAAAATATTAAAACAGCATGAAACGTATTCATATATTAAATATTATTTCCAGTCTGCTCGATTTCGAATTCACTCTATACTTGCTTAATTATTTACAGAGTAAAAGGTTAATTTCTGCCACGAAAAATGTGTTTGTTATTGTATGCATTAATCTACATTGAAAAATATTTATATTTTGCCGCACAACAATTTATAAAACATGTATGGTTTAAATATAAGGTTGGTTGGTCCCACGCAATGAGTATTTCAATCAAGTCAACAATGTCTCGTTAACTACAGTTGCAAGGAGTTTGGAAAGTTTTGACACCTTAATATGCTGCTATGGGATTTGTTCTAATCGTATCCTTTATTCGCCAGTATAATAGACTGAAAATAAGATTTCAGAAATTCAACACCGTCAACATTGTTAAAATTAATCAAACTTCCATCACGCTTGATGGTTAAGGCCATTAAAAAATCCTCATTTCAGAGAAGCGCCCATCCATCAGGGGTGCCCAAAATTAGGGGCCTATGCTCTGTTTATCAAATTACCCTTACATTTGCCAGTTCCATAATCTGTCAACCATCAGAGTGCATTTGCACAACGTGTGACGTGAGATAGCACTCAGCCAACGTCAAGAAAAGTATATTAAAAGTTTCTGATATGAAAATTATCATCTTGTAGAAGCCTACGAGTTGAACTTGTATATCTTTTCTAGAAGAAGACAGATTTCACGTCTTTATTTCAACGGTGATTATAAGTCACGCTCACTAGAGCGCGCGAAAAATGACAGATATTTGGGGATAAAAATGCATGAGTCAAGATTCGTTCAACGAGCAAGATGGCGACAGTTGCAGCTAGTCTTCCATCATTTTCGCTTTTATAATTGGCATCACTTTAAACGATAAACGACAAATGCATTTACAAGAAATTGCATGATGCAAATGAAGTCGTCAACCAGCCTTTTTCCAAGAATTGTTTTTCTTCAAGTTAATTAAGCCTGGCAGAATATTGTTCATTGTTGGTGCGCATGTTCCCACCGGATGGCGCTATTAGCGAGGCCGAACTCTAACTGAATTTTTGAGGATGGATATAAATGTAATTAACAAGACATGCAAAACACATGTCTATGGATGCGTTCACGGTGAACTGGTTTCCAGTCGCTTGCAAACCAGTGGCGCGTAGTGGTATTGCAGACGCATACCGCTACGTGACACTGATTTGCAAGCGACTGGAAACAAGTTCACCGTGAACGCACCCTATAAAGGTAGTCCAACATGGCCGCCAATACCGGCTTCACTTTTTAAGATTGGATATGCAATGTAAGTGGATGAGAAGTTAGAGCGATGATTGACGCCAACTCCACCCTTCCAATCAAATATATGCAGTGTTAAAAAGTTTTAACACAAATAGTTTTTTTCTCTTTTATTTAAACAACAGACAGCCAATTAAGTAATTAACGTACAATCTTCTTTAACGTTCAATTTTGTATTATTTAATATTACTTATTGACATTCGGAGAAATTTATTCATCATTACCATCAGCGAATATACTGTATATCCATTTATTCAAACAAATACTGCATCGTTCGATTTTTGTATCATTGCATGCACACGCTTAATTCTCTGCTTAATTTTTAGAAAAACAACAATATTTCTAGTTATTTTACTATGTTTTTTAAAACCTTCCTAATTGCATCATAGTTTGAAGCAGGCCACCCCTCTCATCAGTCATTTTAAATTTAGCGTCCATAAACAAGATATAACATTACTATTAATACATTTTACTATAATATTATCAAGCCCAATAATAAAGTTTTCATTTGACTTTTTAATATTAAATTATTCTAATCGATGCTGAATTCAAAGTTTAAACCAATAAAATTCGTTTGACTAAGTCCATCCATAAAAGAATTTAATAAATACGTTAAGAGGCACCCTGTACAAGACACCAGGCGCAATAAAGCGCTTCAGCTGAAGCGCCGTTATATCTTGGATTCAAAATGGCCGCCCACTAAACAAAAAAGGTATTTCATTGACCAGTTCGCCTCTGCAATGTCTCGCCTAGCTCGTTGTTAAAACTAATTGAAGTTGCTAAACTTTTAGCTTATGTTGGG
Source organism: Megaphyllum sjaelandicum (assembly GCA_034698745.1). Taxonomy (NCBI): domain Eukaryota; kingdom Metazoa; phylum Arthropoda; class Diplopoda; order Julida; family Julidae; genus Megaphyllum; species Megaphyllum sjaelandicum. The sequence goes on along the minus strand of JAQGBX010006958.1, from coordinate 9,553 downwards.
TTCATCTGTTGCATTTTTCACAATAACGAAGGGCTAAAAGTCAACGGGTGTGCATTCACTTAACGGAAGAGAAGTGTTCTTTGTATGGGAAAATGACTACCGAAACGAGACAGGCAAGTACCGAACTGTCACTGACTGCTTGTTTTTTTTTTTAATGACTGGGTCTGGAGCATGTTTAAGGGCTTTACGATTTAATCCAAGAGGTGGGATATTAACTGGACGTGGACGAAGTAAAGCCAGTGTATATATTTTTGAGTTACGCAACAATGACAATATCTACAGGATATGCCACACCCCCCCCCCTCCCCCAATTTCCCTTCTAAGAACAATACCAGATGGCGGATGCTTTACCCTGCCTTCAAAGACATTTCAAGTTAAAAATTCTAAATTTGAAAAGCATCATCAAGATGAACCCATAAATTCCTATCAGTTTCAATGCAAGGTGGCTTAAAGCTAGGTTAGCATTCTCGTCTTGCATTCTTCTTAAAACCTAGGTTCGATTCCCGGGTCGGCTATCCTCGATTGTGGTTTTTCATGGTTTCCCACAATTCATCCAGGCGAATGCTGGGATAGTTCCTATATTAAATCGGCCATGACAGTCCTCCTATCCTATCAATAATCATGCGGACAACCCACATGTCTAAATCACCGTAAGGCCACGGTGCGGTGATTATCCACTAAACTAAACTAATGCTGGTCTTAAAATTCTAACAGTGATTTAATTTATTTCCTATATAGTTCACCAATCCCGAGCTACCAGGCTACGTGGGATTCGCCAACTTACCCAACCAGGTGCACCGCAAATCAGTCAAGAAAGGATTTGAATTCACTCTTATGGTTGTAGGTAGGTTGTCGCGGCTGCCCCACCGCCACCTTGCTTATTGTTTATGCCGAACATAACCTTTCTAATGACAAATTGCAGGAGAATCTGGTCTTGGCAAATCCACATTAATAAACAGCCTGTTTCTGACCGACTTATATCCAGAGAGGATCATCCCTGATGCCTCTGGTAATGCGTAATTGCAAATTTCAAACAAAAACATTATGCTGTTCCTCGCTTTAACAAATAAATTACGTTTTTTTTTATAGAAAAAGTCAAACAAACTGTCAAGCTCGAAGCTTCTACAGTTGAGATCGAGGAGCGTGGAGTAAAACTGCGCCTGACAGTAGTGGACACACCAGGCTTTGGTGATGGAATTGACAGTCGGGATTGGTCAGTTTATGCATCTTTAACTCGAATAAAACAGTCTGTGTAACTAAGCTTGTTGATAAAATTGGTTTTCCTACCTTGATGTCTTTAGTTTCAAATCCATCATCCAATACATCGAAGATCAGTTTGAGCGCTTTTTAAGGGATGAGAGTGGGCTTAATCGCCGCAACATTGTTGACAATCGTATACACTGCTGTTTTTATTTCATTTCACCTTATGGTCACGGGTAAGAATTACTCCAAATCGACAGCTAGATATTGTAACTAAACTGGAAAAAAAAAGATTTATCACCAAAAATTTCATTTACTCTTTGGGAAGATTGAAATTGAACATTTATGAAATTAATCTGAAATTAGATAATTTATGAAATGGATATCATAGCTGCATTTCATAGAAACTGTGACATTATCTGGCTTGTGGTGTAAATAATTATGAGTCAATATTTCAGGTTGAAGCCATTAGATGTGGAGTTCATGCGTCAACTTCATACCAAAGTTAATATTGTGCCGGTCATTGCCAAAGCTGACACACTCACCAAAAAGGAGGTTCTTCAGTTAAAAAAGAGGGTAAATATTTTACGAATGACGTGAATTCAAAGTAAGGCAAGAACATTTTGGAATATATATAGTTGTTGTTTTTTTAAAAAAGATTCTCGAGGAGATTGAGGAGCATGGGATAAGAATCTACCCACTTCCTGACTGCGACTCGGACGAAGATGAGGAATACAAGGAACAGGTTCGCCAGTTGAAGGAAGCTGTTCCTTTTGCTGTTTGTGGTTCCAATCAGCTTATTGAGGTGAAGGGCAAGAAGGTTAGAGGGCGCTTGTACCCTTGGGGAGTTGTCGAAGTTGAGAATCCCGAGCACTGCGACTTCATCAAGTTACGCACCATGCTCATGTAAGTGTAAAATTTAGCTAAGAGTTGAATTATATTAGAAAATTGGGTGACACTATTGATTGTATAACAATAAATTAATGGTACTGCACTGCTTTTTGATCTAAAATTGATGATTTCAACATTAACATGAAAATAACCTGTTTATTTTAAAAAAGTCAGGGAAATTCAACGCAGTCATGATGATCCAAAATTGCTACTTTTGCAAGGTTAGCTCGGGGCCCATTTTCCGAGTAGAAATTTGCAAAACTTTTCCACATTTTCGGAGTACAGATTTGCAAAAATGTCTAGGTTTTCCGAGGACAAAACTGCAAAATTTCCCACTTATTCAGAGCATTCAGAGCAATTTTTCACGTTGTCATTGGTCAGGAAAATTTTAAAACCTGGAAATGTCAGGAAAGTTGAAAATGAAATTTCTGGGGAACCCTGATAGACGATCAATGTTTTTGTAGTTTTCCAAATTAGTTTTCTGTTAAAGGTCGGAGCAAGAAAATGCCATGCTATTCTCGTTAAAAAGCATAGAACCATGTTTTGTTTAGCTTAACTCTTTGTCTGCGTAGCATAACATTTAAACGACACCACATTTAAAATACATAAATTTCTATTTAAGCACTCACATGCAAGATCTTCAAGAAGTCACTCAGGACGTTCACTATGAAAACTTCCGATCAGAACGCCTGGCAAAGAATCCCGCACAGCGAAAGCAAGCTACAGCCGTAGCTGAGGAAAAGTACTCCGAAAAGGACAGAATTCTTCAAGAAAAAGATGCAGAGGTGAGTTTCGAAGTTCATTGTCAGAATTTATGACCAATTAGGATACATGCATCTAAAGGAATGGGCATATCTATTTCCAGTTACGACGCATGCAAGAAATATTGGCCAAAATGCAGGCCCAGATGAAGGGAGACCCTCAGCAGAATTCAGGCCATCCTCAGCAGCCACCTCCACCACCACCTGGCTCTCAGAAGGTGGAATGAGGCGGATATCAACCACCCAAAATTTGTGCTTGGATAATGTGACATCTTCATGTTGCTAGTCCATCATCTTAAAACTTTTTAAAAACTGACAGTAAACAGAATGAAATGGACTTACAAAGTTGCTTTGTTTTATAAAACACTGATGCCAATCTGCATAGGTCTTCATTAAATTATATGGGGGAGGATAGCTAATGATATGTCCGTATAACTGGAATGCTAACATGGCATGAAACATTTTCACAGGCTCAATGACAAAATTCGTAAATGGGATTGATGCAAGTTAATCTTGTTATTGCAAGTCAATTTAACGATGACCTATAACACCAATTATGAGTTTTCAACGTAACATTTCATTCTGAACATTAAAATGTACAAATGTACACATTTCCTTCATAACATTTGACTTATGATGCCAAATATGAAAGAAGTCATTTAACCATTAAGACAGTGTAAACCTGTCTATGAATTTTTTGTTGAAAGATCTACAAAAGTTCAAATTTTATTTTTCATACTTGGTGATTGGTTAGTTGTGATGCATACTAAAATGGTACTTAATAAAAGTCGGAGTCAAGGAGAAAAAATGTACATCAGCATCAACCCTAAGTAATCACCAGGTTTGATTGTTTAGTAATTCCAGCTACAATATACTGTTGGCTGTCAAGTAAGGCTATGCATCACACGAATGATTTTTCTAGTATCTGAAAGAATTGCATGGCGCCATTATCAACCTCGTGCATTTGCTTCGCAAACTCATTTTCCCTCCTGTTAGAGGCAATCATTTTTATTATTTTAGACATTTTTACACATTTGGACAGGAATCTCTTAAACGTGGAACCACCATCCAAGGTTGAAATTTCGAAATTTGAGCTGTTGCAAAACTTATCATTGTGAACATACTGTGTAATAAAAGAAGTTTCAACGCCAAGAGTTTTGCTAAACAAAGATAATAAATGCCTAAATAAAAGTTAACAGGTTTCTCGTGACATTTTCGGTGACTGGAACTGGAATTGTCGACAGTCCTTGAATTCAACATTGCGGAAAATTCACCAATGTATACAAAATGCATCTTATCAGCAATGTTTTTAATTGTTTTGTGTATATCCAATTCTGGAAGACGTTTTTTAAAACATGCACGACATACATTATGCCAATTATGTGCTCACAATGATCTAAAAATATATTCAAATAATTAAGTTTTTATACAAATACTGTAATTTGCAGCATAATTAACAATTTGGCGAGTATGCATATCTAATCGATTCTACTATTTTGATTTCAACATCATCACCGTCCCATCATTGGAAAGAAATTTCTCGGAATTGAAATTGACACACGTTCCTTACACATTCTGCGCATTTTTTTTACATTGCTTTATGTTTAATTTTTTTACTTATGTATACTTGTCATTAGCATCGTTTGCAAAGCTGCCTTTGATTTTTTTTATTTTAATACTTCATAATTATCGTAGAGCGCGCATTGACTTTGGCAAGATGGACACTTCCTTCGTCGGTTGTGCCAATGGCAAAAACTGCAGCGTCAGTCACAATTTGTATTTAAATAAATTGATTCGTGAATCGACTTTGAGGAGCATTTCGTCTGATTTGTTAAGTCGTTATTTCAGCATTAATCATCTCGTTAAGTAGCAGGCAAGACAGGCGACAATCACGATGCGGCTGCTTTGGTAATGACCCTTAAAGGTCAAAGGCACCAATTGGGAATTAAAACTTCTCGTGGCACAGTAGCTGAACGAACTTAAACGGAGATTTCCTCTCTTCGTGCATCTGAGGTCAAGTGTAGGGGATGGCGAAATGAAGGGTTTCACAACGTAATTGGGTGATTTTTAATTAATGAGGAAAATAACGTGTTAGGAACAATGGATCATTGCGAACTTTGCAAAAGCAATTTGTTGCACGTTATGGATGTTATTCTTCAACGTCTGTTACAAGAAATGGCTCGTAAAAAATAAGAAAATATTCTCCGCTTAGATGGTAGTAATATTGGGAAGAAAATGATTTCCAACAATTTAAAATTACTTTGCATGCATTTTAGTTTTCAGATGATATCTATGGCAATTCTGTCAATTAAATTCCTTTGCTAAAACCTGTATTTTCCAAACCATTTTTATCGTAACTTTATTCTACATCTATATACTGTATATAAAGAAGAGATGCGTGTGAATGTCCGATTAATCTTTAACAAAATGTTCGACTAATCTTTAACAAAATGTTCGATTAATCTTTAACAAAATGTTCGATTAATCTTTAACAAAATGTTCGATTAATCTTTAACAAAATGTCCGATTAATCTTTTACAAAATCTCCGATTAATCTTTATCAAGAATGTCATCGTAAGAAGTGTACTGGATGAAGTTATCAGAATTTTAGTAACGGCCCGGGCAATGCCGGTCTTTTCAGCATTATTGTTTGCAATATGATATACATGTAATCAGGTTCAATAATGCATAAGTAAAGGACCATGGGCCACTTCCGAAATTAATTTGAAGTCTGTCTAAAAGCTTCATCCCACGTTGTAAACAAAGTTAAAACTTAAAATTAATCAGCCTACAGTAGGCTATACATGTACAGTATGTTGTATCGAAATTTTCTTAAAAAATTCTATCTTCTAGAAATCGACTTTAATTGGGCTTTTTATGAAAAAAAACAACAAATTTTTTTTAATAAACCGGCACCTTGCTACCTAAAAACCGCGCCTTTATCTAAATTGAACGCAATCTTGGCGTTATGTTCATACATGTAATGTACATTTACATGCAGTACATCATGTACAGTATTTGCTAAAGTCAAGAAAAAAATACAAACCTGATTATACTTGGTTATGTTTTTCTTTGTGCCCATATATCAACATGTTTGAGTCCTGTTTTATTGGTAATCTGTGATAGAATCAATGACAAAAATTGTCAATTCCATAGTTGGACTTTATTGAAGTACATTGTACATGTACAGTATATCATTGCATTATGTTAAACTACATGTACAGTAGACCTTACTTGATTTAAATGAAGCAGAAGATGTATAGCTATCCCTCCTTGGAAATGTGCTGCGATTACTGGGGTTCGTGTGTAAATTATAATCGGGTTAAAAGCGCAGATTTGACCATTCTGTGATTTAACACGTTTTTCCAAGTTGAAAGTCAAACTTGAGACAAAGGTGACAAAATTAAAATAGGACTAATTTGTTTTCCTGTTTGGGGCGCATACTGTGATTTGGTGATACTTGAGCTTGGCATTTTATACTGACTATCCTACAGTAGCCTACATTCACGTGTGCGCTGATTGGTTAAAAAAAAAACTTCAAGGATATCTCCGTTTTTAAAACAGTCAAGGCAGTCCAAGGGCGAGGAGCGATCGATGTTTATGTCTAAATACCGGTACTCCAAAAAAGAACATTTCCCGCTAATCTTCAAAATTGCAATTGGTTCATTCATACTGAAAATTACATTATAATAAAGCTTCTTGTAATTTTTTTTAACTGATCAAAGGCTAGAAACACAACAAAACTTCTAGGAAAGAATGTTACTTTTTTTTACCACTAGCGCCAATTAGCGGGCAAACAATTGGTAATTTAAATGCATTACCAATATTTGCCCGCTGGTTGGCGCTGGTGGTATAAAAAAGTAACATTCTTTCCTAGAAGTTTTGTTGTGTTCTTACCCAAAGGGTGGTAGCACGTTGACAATCAAAAGTGTCTTTGAACATTTAATTTCGAAGAAGTGTCGCGTAGTGGTATTGCAGACCCTTACCACAAGGCGGCACTGATTATCAAGGACACTTTTTAAGTGCTAATTAACGTGCTCCCACCCAAACGCTTTAGTCATTCGAAAAATTATCCCATCTAGGGGTACTTCTTAAAAGCTGCCATTACCCTAAAAAAATGTACAAGTTTAAACCATCACAACTCTTTAAAGAAACAAGTTACAGTATAAATAAAAAAACGGTTTTGAATGCCCCCACATATGCTGTTTGAAAGCAACTATTAAAGCTTGAATATGAATTTCGAAAAATGACGTTTTGCCAACTTTCCATGCATGTGGGCCTCACTGTGCAGCGTATTTACTGTAGTTTCATATTATTCAACATCGTTTATAATGACAATTTTTCCACATTCCAGGTAATGTTTATATATAACTGTAGAAAAAAAAGTCTTTCAAATGGCAGGTTTTAAAAATAAAAAACAGACCGTCGGATTTGTTTTTAATTCATTGTTTTTAATTCATTGCAATGTTTACATGAAAGTGCATGCCTTTCATTTAATCAGGCCTCCAAAATCGCAATTTTTTTTAAATATTTCTTTTAAAATTCATAGACTTTCTTTGGAGTTTTTGTCGTTGTTGAACTACGGTTATGGAATTGTTGAGCAGTGCCATCTTTTGTCGATTGCATTAACCGAATTGATAAAATCATGCTTATGTGCTATTATTCCCAATGGTAGCAATCATTTGATTGAAAAAGACATCGGAATCAGTGCCCCAAATAAAGGACAAATGATTCGAATCGTGTCCAATGACGTGGCTAACGACGTTGGTCAAACTCATTTGAAGAAATTCAATGCCAGCCTTAGTTGACAAGTAGTCTTTGGTGGCGTAATACAAGTGGACGGGAACGGTCACTTTCTTAAGGTCATAATCAGGTGGAGTCGACTTAAAGCAAATAGGAAGAGAAATGAATAGAAAGATTAAGAAAATTTGCAATACTATTATTTTCTATCGCTTAAAATTAAGAATAATTTTCCGTAGAACTCAAAAACCATTCGTTATCACCATTTTTATAGATAAACTTAAAAGTCTACTAAAAAGTCGCAGGTGTAAAAATGTCAACACAAGCTCATAAAGTGCATGAAGTCATTATTTTTTATGAACTGACTAGCGGTAAATCCCGGCGTTTCCCGTAGAAAATTAAAGAAATCATAAATATTGACCTGGGTAATGGCTTTTTTTTTAATTAACCCTGAGTCACACAAACGTCCTTTTTGATTGGCCCCTAAGTCACACAAACGTCCTTTTTAATTGACCCCTAAGACACACGCCCGACCTTTTTGATTGACCACTAAGCCACACGCATGTTCTTTTTGAACGGCCCCTACCTAAGCCACACACTCGTCCTTTTTGATTGTCCCCGAAGTCACACCACGCACAACATTTTTGAATGGCCCCTGCCCACAAACACGACCACACGTTTTCTTCTTTATATCTTAGATAAGAACTCTAAAATCCGTCTTATCTATAAATTGATGACCATCTTGTCATTTCGTGATTATGTTTATATATACGAAGTCAAGAAAAAAAACACCAACCTGATTATACTTGGCCATGTTTTTCATTCTGCCCATATCAAAATGTCTGAGTCCAGGTTTATTGGTAATCTGTTAAAATCAATGGTAAAATTAGTTTCACCATTAATACATGGACAGACATGGACTTAATAAAGTATAGAATTTCATTATGTTAAACTAGACCAATCTCATACTTGAGCTAAATGATGCAGGAGATTTGCAGCTACCCCACCTTGAAAATGTGCCACGAATACCGGAGTCCGCGTCTAAAATGTTTTATGAAATGATTCGGAAACTTCAGATATCAAGAGGAATTGTCCCCAAACTATAGCCAAACAATACCGGTTAATAATTCATTCAGTGCTCAGCATTATTTAAAGGTCATCGGTTGGCTCCATTTTCAATATTATCGTGATTCATATATTGAAATTATAATGAAGAAATGTTTCTGAACCGATGAATTTTTTTTAACTTGACTGTAATAGTCAAGTTAAAAAAAAATTCATCAAGGAGCACCCTCTAAGTTCAGGAAATTATTAACGGTCAAGAAAATAATGAAAAAATGAAAGATATATAGACACTATATATACTTACCGCATTCCAATTGTTGGGAAAGGGGCCCACAATTTGAGACAAAAAAGTTTTAAAAATATCATCGTTATATTTGATAATATATCCTAAGATCATTTTGGAAAGCCACAGAGGATAAATTAGGTCGTGAATCCCGAGACGTTTCATCTGTATCTGAAAAACGTATTTTTTTTCAAAAATATTTACATATACAGGGTGAACCATAATTTAATCCACACCCAATTTTTTTTAATCGTTTGAGATGTGAAAATTCTGTTTGAGTCGTTAGATAGGTAGGTGGTCATGGGTGCTGTATCCATTGAAAGTATTAACTTTTACCTAACACCATTTTTTCAACGAAATTGAAAGTATAATTTTTGAACCGTAACACCTAGAATGCATTCAACTGGTTTCGTTTTTACTGGCAATTATTTGAAGTTGTTACAATGTTTTAAAAATAGGGGCAAAAACGAATTGTTAGCTGCGCAGCAGCACACTGATGCAATGCAGTACATGTAGGTAGCTAACTTCAGTACACATTTGTGCTGCAACGCAGCTAACAATTGTTTTTTTGCCCCAGTTTTCAAAACATTGTAACAACTTCAAATAATTGCCA
>JAQGBX010006957.1:0-11914 GCA_034698745.1 Megaphyllum sjaelandicum | reverse complement strand
ATAAGGAGGTGTAAAGTCCAAGAACAGACAAGCGCCGGACCTGCAATAGCCGCCTGCCCTTAATAATCGCCGGGGGGGTTCCCCGGAATTTGCAAATAAGCGCCGGGGCGCTTAATACCGTATTTACGGTATTGCAGTTTCTTCCTAGTTTCTAAGAGTGACTAGGCCCTAATCAACTTACATATAATTTGTATTATTCTTTCAATAAGGTGCCATATTAATTGTACGGGATTGTGGTGATGGCTGTATGCATGCATTTGGCGACATAATCTACGTTTTTGCTGTTCAATCCAGCCATGCTGATTCGCCCAGAGCTGAGCAAGTAAATGTGGCATTCTTTGGCAAGGTATTGCACCTGGGCAGCTGAAACGGGGAAGAAAAAATTAAATTAACTTACTGATTGTTCTGAAATTAATTTTAGTCAGATCATTATTAAATTTTTGGAGTTTGTCAATCATGCTGCCAAAGAACTGAAAAAGAAAAATTGCTTACGTCCAAGCCCAGTGTAGCTGAACATCCCAATCTGTTGTGTAATATGGTCCCATGTCCCAGGCGTACCCAAAGCGACGAGCTTCTCCTTCAGCGCAGCTCGCATCTCCCGGATTCGCCCAGACATGGTCTTGATGCACTCCTTCCTACAACAAAACTCAACTTTGGCCCTGGTTTGCACCTAAGAAGTGTTTCAGAATAGAAAACTGGCAGAATTGCATTACCACTCTGCAAACAGCTGGGGGTCATTCAGCACCGTGGCTACAATCCTGGCGCCATGGTGGGGCGGGTTAGAGTACATGGCCCGCACCAAGATGGTCAGCTGGGACTTGACATTGGAAACCGATGAAGCATCCTTCAGCAGAACGGTTAAATTACCAATCCTCTCATCTGCAAGAAAGCCATATCAAATCAAAAATGCACATTTTACTGAAGTAAGTTGGTTAAATAAAGTGTCTTTGTTAATACAAAAGGCTTGATTTAAAAAACAAAGCATAATAAATGTACCAGTAATAAATTATTACACAAACTTACTGTATAATCCAAAATTCTTGGCAAATGACTGTGCGCAAATAAATTCAAAGCCCTTATCAGCAAAGTAGCGCACAGCCCAAGCATCATGGTCCAGATCCCCTGAGGCGAATCCCTGGTAGGCAGAGTCGAAGAAAGGAAAAAGTTTCTTCTCTTGGAAGACGTCGGCAATCCGCATCCACTGATCATGGGTGGGATCCATGCCAGTTGGATTGTGGGCACAGGCATGCAACACGACGACAGTATTTTCAGGAAATGTCTGAAATAATTACAGTTTAGGCAAACAAACTCTAATTTTCCAATTTTTGACAAGGCCATACTATCTGTACGTACCCGGAGATCTTCCAGCATACTCTCCAAATCAAACCTTCTGTTGGAAGCGTCCCAATAGCGGTATTGGAGGCACTCCTGGAAGCCCGCATTATTGAATAGCAAACGATGATTTTCTAAAAAAAATTTGAAATTGTAACAAAAACGAAATTATGAAATTAATAAGCAGAAATTTGGCATGAAGTCGACCTCGGGGACTCATAATATGTAACATACAGCAAGGTATTCCAGAATATTCAGAAATTTTCACTTAGCCTCGAAGCTTACCCCAAGTAGGATTGGAGATGGCGTAGGTTTTCAGCCCAATTACTTTTTGAAGGTACTCGGCACCAAGACGAAGATCACCGGTTCCACTCAATCCTTGAACCCCGAAAGCCTAAGGCAGAAACGGTGCATCAGTTATTATTCCATCTTGTCACTACGGCACATCATGTCTGCTGAGCAGTGCGCTTACCCTGCCCTCATCTATGGCTGGGTGGTTCGGTCCAAGCAGCATTTTAGTAGCAGCACTGCTTGCGGCTTCCATGCCCAACACGGGTAAGTACTCGTGGTTGATAGTGGTGTCGAGTGCAATCTGCTGCTCCACCTTTCGAACCACAGGAAGCACCCATGGCTGACCATCGTCATTACGGTAGGCTGCAAGTCACAACAGTTGGAATTTGGAATTCGACACCCAATACATATGGCATGGCTGGGCTGATTCACAATGTATCAACAAAAAGGTGAAGATGGTTTTTAAAGTCATCTTGAATAACGTTAGAGACGACTTGGAGCTCTCTTCCAAGTCACCGATGACTGTCGAAGGCGTTGCAATGAAGACAAAATGACACAGAAAATTACAAATCCCATCTGAGACGAAGTTCATCTCCACCATTAGTCGATGCATCAATTGTGAATCGGGCGGTCACTTACAAAAATGTCTCGGACACAAACAATTTCTGTGATACCAGGGCTCATTTAAATTTTTTCATCATGAAAACGGGTCGCGTATGTGGAATTAAAGTTTAGTAAATCTTTCATCGTTGTCATGAAGTTTAATCAATATACCGGTATTTAAAATAGAAAACGACGCCATCTTGGTTTTTCATCGGACGGGGATTGAGTGTTTATGGCATCCAAATATGATTGGCCACTCATGGCACACACCCCAGGAGGGTAAACTCCGTGGGGAATTTCAAGGCCATAAATCTTTTGTAATTTGCCTCGGGCCATAAAACTGTCAACAAGTTTCCCGTTCCCCATCTGTGATGTATCCAGATCATATAGCGCCATCTTTTAAAGACAAAGAACAGCTAAATCTAACTCCTGATCGCATAAAAGGAGTTAGAAAATTAAACAGCAATTTGTACCCGGGAAAGGCTGGGTTGTACCGCTAGTTTCTAATAATTGCAAAACTTTTCATCATTTGGCAAAGGCTTTTATAGCACACATCATGCACTTACTGGACCTACACAAAATGATATGTAATAATCTTACTGTACGTCATGCATGCATTTCTTGTTTTTAGGTTTTCTTCATTTGCAAGATATGTCAAATGGTCAGGCCATCCCATGGATTTGATAGTTTAACACGAACGTCGACGCGTATACGGGTGTTCCTAATGACGTACGTGATTAATTTACGTCCTGTCATAAACACCAATTAAGTTATTTATGGCGAATTTCACTTGTCAACACCAGGAAGTCGGAAGTAATGATATTTTTGGCGCCACGCGACATCATGACGTCATAGCGAACAACATCCGGCTGCTCTGGTTACACTTAATTGCTCTTGAGATCGAGCCAGGCAATAACAGAGGGGGGGCTAAGGGGGCCATATGGCCCAGGCCTACGAAGCCAAGGGGGGCCTCATGGGCTAAGGTTTTATTATAGATAGGAATAGATAGTTTTATTTTAGCTACAAAATATCAAAAAAAGGCTCCCGCATCCGGCCCCGCGCTAATTAAAAAAAACATTACAAAAGTAAAGGGCGGCTAATGATACGGACGGAAAATCTGTCTTTCACCCTTATCACACAAATGTGTAAAAAGGGTCAAACCACTAATTAACGGATTTACCACGTAATTACCGGATTAGTTAGGGACTGTTAGGCACCTGGTTAAACAAAAGATTAAAGTAACGCCAAATCTTGATATTATGTTCTCCAAACTTCTGAAGATACGTGAATGGAAACAATGGACGCGTCCGGTTTCTGATCGTGACCTTTACATGCAGGTCAACCCCAGTTGGAAATTTTCCCATTTGGTCCTCAGTGGTTAGGAGACTTTCTTTGGGTATGAAGGGGTTCATCAAATTTCAAGGAGCCATTTGTCTATTCCAGTTGCACTGTCGTTTTCCAAGGAGGGTAAATAAATCTATTTACAAACTTTTTCTTTAGCATATAATTTATCCTTCATAATTATTTTGAAAAAATGTTTGCTCTGGATAACTGCTCGTATTGCGAAAATGCTTAAAAACCAGTATATGTAGGCCTATAACCAGATGGGGCCACATTAGTTAAACTATTTTTATATAAATCTTACAACATTCTGATTACATGCAGTAAGTTTTTTCGAAATTTAATAGAACATTTTTTTGTTAAATTGAATCAGTCATTTTTCTTAAGTTTAATTAGGTCAAAAATATTTTCCACTGTCACAATGATAGGTTTTTTGTCGACAATTTACCGGGAATTTTAAGTAATGACTCATTCATTCTAAAAAAAATCACAAATAAAATGCCAGAAAATTGGATAATTATCAATTTTTTTAACCATTTTTTCGAACATTTAATCGGAAATTTAACTTGGCCATTTTTTTTAATGTTGATGTCATTTATTAAAAATTATCCATTTTTCAGGAATTTTTTTTTCGAACATTGATCGTAAATTTAATCGAGCATCAATTGATTGTTTCGTACATATTCGACCATATTTACGTAAATTTATAATTTATAAATTTTCGATAAAGCAAACTTTACACAGTATGACAAAAAGTACGGGAAATTCCTCGATAAAAGTCGTAGCACATTCATTTGGATTTTATTCAAACTTCGTTGAATTTTTGAAACTTTAGTTCGTATTGTTAAAATCAACTTTTGTAAGGCTGGCTTCTGATAATACGAACTACGGTTTAAACAAACAAATTTTGACGTCCCTTGAGATTTGTCTTAAAGAGATTCGACTGTAGTGCACAAATAGTTTATGTACGGGGCGATCACGAAGTCCTTCGAAATAAAACTTTCAAATTGACCAATTTATATGTTTAAAAAATTAATTGGCAAAATTAAGGGATGAAAATAGTGAAAATTTTGTACAATTAAGACAGAAAATTTTTAAAAGTTTTGCAAAATTAAGGGGTAAAAATGATGAGAAATTTGTACAAAATTAAGAAAAAATATTGAGAATTTTCCAAAATTAACCTAAGAAAACGTTCAAAATTTGGCAAACAGCCTCTGAAACTGTCACCAGTTTCGTAAGAAACAACAATCATAAAAAATAGACATGATCGCAATATTACAAAAAAAATGTAAATTTAAAATTTACATTTTGTTTAAAAAGTTTTCAAATTCTAATAACTAGAAAAATTAACAATCATTTGTAAACGGGACGGTTCACATTGTCCAAAAGCTGGGTTAGCAAACTGATATTTTACAGAAATTTTAAATCCATTCTCATTTTTCTTCAACTTCCATTCTGATAACCGAATACTATTATTTAAAATTGGCATAATTGATGTTACAAATTGATTTAGAGAAATAAAACTTTGATTTTTTGAGCTTGGAAACAATTCTCAACCTACCAGCTCCAAGAAAACTGATTATATTTATTTGTAATGAAAACAACAAAAAAAATGTTTTGGAAAATTAAGTTCTCATATTGAACTGTCTTCTTTGTAAAAGAGCACGTGAATATTATTCAAACTAAGTTTCGCTTAAGGTTAATCAGATTGTCACAATTTTCTTTCGCATCAAGTGATGAAACCATGCTGGATCTTATTCAAAGTTTACAACTTGATGAACCTTATTGAAAAACCAGCAATGACCACCAATTCCTCACAGAAACAAGATGGTAAGAGAAAGTGTCACATAACTGTTTCTTAATTTTCTTTACAAATAATGCAATTATTGACATTGGTATTTTCAGAATTTAAAAAGCAAGTAAAAGCATTCATGATGGAAATGAGGCATGAAGTACGGCAAACATATGCTATACTAAACCAAATCCTTGAAAAGGTGGAGTCAACTGAAGGAGAGGAACAGCTGACTATGGGCCTTGACCATACATTTCCAATTTCCACCACTGACTAACAAAAGGTTTTGCAATTGCTTAATGCTATAACCATTTTTATATAAATACCATTATAATCACACGGTATTTATTTTTTCAGATTAATGTTTTCGGAAGAGGAGAAGGCATCAATATCGGATTGTCTCAGACAGATTTTATCAAAGTGTGTCAGCAACCCTTTGGCCGAGAGCTACCATTGAATTGGCAGAAAAAATAAGCTGTCATTCTAAAACCACGAAATGGTTTGTAAAAACTTATTTATGGTATGTTGGTTCCTAATTGTTTAAAAAATTTAGTTTAGTTAAACCAATAACTTATGCCCTAAAATTGTCATTTCCTAGGTGCCACATGACAAAATAAGTTTTTGCGAAACATCAGCGAAACCTCAATTGACGATGGAGGCAGATTGAAGCCCAACACAAATGGAGACATGGAAACTATAAAAAATGTGTGTTTTGATTTAAATAATGGCAGAGTCACATAAACTTGTTGCCTATAAAAGTTGACATCATCACGTGGTCGGTTTTATAAATAATCATAAAATCAAATCCTCGACCAAATTGCTATTTTTAAGAGCAACGTTTCAGCAAACGTTTTTTTAACTTCTGTAACTTATTGCTAACTTCTAGTATTACCTTAGTGAGGCTGGCACACAGCCGAACGTTTGATAGGTCGAACATAGCATGATTGTCTGTTGTTGATATTTTTTAATATGTTTAATATTTAAAATATTATGAATGATGTATCGTAGCCTGCTGCATACTAGGGCTATGCAGTCTGTGTATCATGGTATGTGAGTATTTCTGTTCTAATGTCGGAACTTTGTGTTCTTATGTTTAATTGTAGAAGCTTGAATAAAGGCACATAGTGCCGAAACGTCGCTCTTAAAAATAGCAATTTAGTCGAGGATTTGATTTTATGATTATTTGTTGCTAATAAACAGTGAAACCTGTAAAATTGACCACCTTTGAATGGTGACTACTTTTTAGTGGTCACCATTCAGTAAACGTGGAAATTTTTGTAAATTTATAAGGAAAAAATTTGCAATTTAATTTGTATTCGTAAAACCTGGAGAATTAAAAAAAATTGCACACAGAAAACGTGGAAAATTTTGCAAATTTGCACTCGGAAAACAAAAACTTTGCAAATTTGCAATCTTTTCCGCGTTATCTGTGTGCAAATTTGCACTCGAGAAATGTGGACAATTTTGGATTGCCATGACTTTGTTAAATTTTCCTGACTTTTTAAAAATAAAACATTCTTGCCTGACTTTTTCAGCTCATTTTTAAGTTTTCTGAAATTTTTAGGTCTGGGGAAACCCTTGAAAATAATGAGGACCAAAAATTGTTTTTTAAATCAAATCGATTTTGCACACTTCATTTACCACTACAAAAAGTGTCAATCGTGCAAATCTACTGTCTGATTACCCTAACCAACTTGTATTTTTGATTAATATAATATTAAAATCGGTATTTTTCCCATGGTTTCTCTTTCTCTTCTGGTATATTACTCGCTTTCTTAGGTGCATTAGCTAGCGGTACTCGGACAAATGTTTTACGATTTGTACTTTGCCAGTCGTAAAGTCCCATGTGCGACAGGAATGCATTAATTGGCGTATCAACTGCGATAACCCGGAGTGACTTTTTAAGCCAATAGTCGTATATCTATTTTACCCACTTGACATCACGACTGCTAAAGTACGATTTGTAAAGCTATCTGAGTATCTGTAATAAATCCATTTGCTAAGTGACTGGAGCAATACTACATTTTTCGCAAGAAAAATTTTTTAAGTGAGAGGACGTAAATAGGACGTCCCGCGTCATTAAAGCAGTATAAATGAAGAAAGTACTCAACAAGGCGCTTTACAAATTGCATTTTCAAGGACCTGCAATATGGACTGCATCTGTTTGGGAAGACTGTTCCTAAAAAGAGCAATCTCCCCCTACAGTTGCATCCACAGTGACGACCGTCGGTGAAAGCTCCGAATCAGTCTAGCAGCCAACAATAAGCAATTCCCTGGATCGGGAGGACATGAAGTTCAGGAAAAGTTTCTTTAGCTCCCTGGACTCCCTTCCAAGGACAGCAGTATCACACTTGGCATTGCTGCCTTGCCAGAACAAGTAAGAACTCCCCCCTTTGGTGTTACATAAGTTGGTGCCATGATGAGAAAATTGGGATAGAAATGAGTAAAATTGCGATTTTTAGGCCTAATCTAGTATTTAGAATTGCAATTTCTTAAAAAATACTCAACTAATCTAAAAACTAACAAAACTACTATTTAGCTATCAATCTTACGAGAATTTTAAGTCCAATATGAGCTTTGGATGCATAAATTTGGTGGAGATATAGATGGATACTAAGGAATAAAAAAAACATCCACACGCTACACACGTTATAAAAACAGCTAACCATTCGCTGTTCTAAAAAATGATATTTATTTACTAATAGTAGGGTACTGAGTTGAATTGAATTGTTAGTAGTAAGCCATCGACCCTTCTATCACATGCCTCAAAATTTATGTGGCACTAGCGATGAGCTATGTGGTTACCTTCTGGCATCCTTTTACAGAAACCTCAAGCCGTAAGAGGCAAAAACCTTACTGGCACCAACGGTCAAAAGGTGATAATGGGAATGGATAACCCTAACTCCAACACTCACATACTAAAAGATCACATAAACAGGCATCAAGGAAGACTCAGCTTTAATAATTTATCTACATGGCCCTCTACATTCTAAATTGTAAGCCATAGCAGGCTAATAAATGTTTATGAGGAAAGGCTGTCTTCCAATACCCCCTACTCCCTACATATTCTGTGGCTCTCAGGTGACAGTACCTCCCTGGAGACAGTAGCAGCCAAAAGTTGCCACCACCTCGGATGGCCATAGAGAGAAACCTTTAAGCACTGTATACCATAAAAAGCCACATTATTAAAACTAATCTCTGCAGACCCACACTGGCACATGAGTCCTCAACAGGTCCCAATTACAAGTGTTAGAAATCACATGTCGCAGAAAAGAGTACCTTCATCCATTATCAGGAGGCTAATGGAGCTCGCCCAAAAACTACAGGGAGTCCTCAACTGAGGACCACTCCCCCCGCCAGCGTCTTGCCGCTGCCAGTAGCTCCTTGCCAGGTTCCAAAGGCAGCAGCCAGTAAGCACACAACGTATCTCTAAACTGTATCAAATCAATAGTTGCCTGCAGTATACTTCTCTTTTTCCCACCAGCCATCCAAGGTGGTGGCCACTTTCAGCTTCTATTGTCTTCAGGGAGATACTTTCTTCAGGGAGCTACTGTCTCCTGAGAGCCACACAGGATGTAGGCAGTAGGGGTTGGTTGAAGCTAGTCTTTCCTTGTAAACACCAATCAGCCTGCGAAGGCTTACAGTGAGTGAGAAGCCAAGCTGGCCTAATCTTGTAACCACTATCCAAGTTAATACTGTCTGGATTTCGACACTTAATTCCAGAGAGGTCTGAAACCCTTGAAATAAAGAGGGCCATGTGGGTGAAATATTATAGCTAAGTCTACCTTGATGCCTGTTTATGTGATCTCTTATTAGGAGAGTGTTAAGGTAAGGGTTATCCATTTTCCATTACCTTTTAACCATTGGTGCCAGGAAGGGCAAGACTTAAAACATTGTAGACAGCTTAACTGTCCCTGTCTCCGTTTTTGGAGGTAAAACAGCCAACCTCTATTAAGTGTTTGACAAATATAAAGGCTTCAAGAAGGAATACACCCTCCTCAATTGAGGGTGAAACAGCCAGCCTTTCCCTGTTTTTAAATAAACAAAAATATCTTGTTTGACCGAAAGGAGTAGTCAAATAATGGCTCGACCAATGAGGGTCAAGCCATTATACACTGCATACAATTGGTCCTGAATATTAGCCACCAGCTGAGCAGAATATCTCATATCACTGCCTGGTTCGAGGCCTGTTGTGACTTCCTCACCCCCACCCTTAAAGCTTCTATTGATTGATCTATATCATTGTCTCTAAACAATCCCCTCAACAGTTCCATAAGTAACTTAACATAGAAGCATTCTGTTAAAATAGGCAAATGATTCAGGGTGATGACCAAGTCCTAAAAGTCCTAAAAAGTCTTACAATTAAAAAAGTCCTAAAAGTCAGTTCGGCAGATTGTCCTAAATTTTTTTCAAAAAAACAGAACACGACCAGAGAATTGTGTTAAAAAACGACGTTTCGCCGCAACATGCGGCTATCCATATCTATTGATTTTATAGATTAAACTTGAAGAAAGCCGCATGTTGCGGCGAAATGTCGTTTTTTAACACAATTCTCTGGTCGTGTTCTGTTTTTTTGAAAGTTTTTCACCAACCACTTGATGTCAATCATTATGTCCTAAATTTAACGAATTTTTTTAGAAATTCTAGCAATTTTAAGAATTGCACTATTGGCGCCATAATTATGCTGCACCTTAATGTTAGTAAATAAGTTAAACTGACCCTTTAACAAACAGGATCTAAATCTTATTGTCTCAATGAGCAATGAGTGACCGGTAAAGCTCATCAAGAAGCACGATAATTATTAGGAAACATCCCAATTGGTTGAAATCAGAGAACCAATTCTCATTAGTTCTCAAACCAAAAGTTTTTTCCAAATAATCTTGCTGGGACTATAAAAAGTTGAGCATTGTTGTTATTAAACACACTGTCCAAACGCGGGAGCTTTGGAAGGATCCTCCAAAATCGCATTCATACACTTGCTACATTTTAAAGTTATTTAAATTGCATTTACGTTCATTTATACATGTACTAGTTATCTTATATTGTACCTTAAAATTAATTGTTAACTTCGTAATCAAACTTGAAAGGTTTATCATACGTATTTGTGTTGCCTAGTTGCTTTATACAGAATTTGCTACGTGTGAATATCCCATTCAGTTTTAAAGTTACGTTGATTAAGGCATCAGGGTATCATCTTAACTTTACAGGACACCCTGTAATGTTCGAAGTCTTGTCATCACGGAATTCCTGCCACCTGTTTCAGAAATACAGGTACATGGGAACGGGGGAAGCCTGTCCCGACGCCAGCCAGCCTCCATCAATCCAGAGCAGCCTTGCCGTGACAGGCGCTGCGATTGGCCAACTCAAGCCATCGTCAGCGTGAAGGCGGAGACAAACGGCCCAGTGCACAGCTTAGCCGCATTATCTCGGCCCATAATACACCGCAATAAGACAAGCGGCCGGCGCGCTAAACAGTGCGCCCAAAAAATATTCCGTCAACTGGCACCTAACCGTTTTTAATAGAAAAACAAAGTTTTACTAATAATTTTCGAATTTTTCTAAAGTTTTTACGTGGGGAGTCATTTGGAAATGAACTTATTTTACTCACCTAATTCAACAGTTTTTTCTGGAGAAAAATTGCTTAATTGGAATTTTATCATAAGGATTTTCTTCTAACTAACTTTGATCTTTCAAAAACTTGCAGAAAATGATCTGATTTAACTCCAACTCATGACCTCGAGTGATTTCTCGTTGCTCATGTGTCAATTTTAATCAGTGAACTTTTACATTCCTAAATAGTGTCTAATAATTACAAACTTTAGCATGGCAACTAATACAGCTGTGGAACCACAAGTTCCTAACAACACACTCCAGAAATGCTGACACTGAGCGATTAGATGGAGTAACAAACTTTATTCGCTTAAATAAATCAGTTGCAGACTACATAGGTAGGATGCAATCAGGATGCAATAATTATAGGCTACACATTATAGAACCGAATTTTAAGTCAAGATTAGAAGGTAATTATAACAAAGAACAACGGAAACCATTGGGGAGTCGAGTGAGAATGAGGGTCAAAATTAACTTTACAATGCATAAATTGTCCGCAGAATTCCGAAGAATTGTCACAATAAAACGTAAACAAGACCACATTGTTGACGAGGAGAGATAGTCAATGGACATGACCACCTGGCGCCTCCCGGATAAAGCGAGACGATTTTGGCACTTGGACCGAAATTTGCTTTTCCCAGGGTGGCAAACGATTTCCAATATTCAATATTTAGGACTTTTTTAGATTAAATTTTAGGACTTTTTTTAATTAAATGTTAAGGCTTTAAGATCTTTTTTTCCCTAGAAATTTTGATATCAATTTCCCTGACTTTTCCACACTTCAAAAAAATGTCAGTGACCAATGACAATTTAAAAATTGACACTTGGAATTTTTTTTTAAAATTCGGAAAATCGTTTGAAAATATTGAAAATTTGAGCTCGGAAAACATGGAAAATTTTCAAATTTGTCTTCGGAAAAAGTGAAAAAGTTTGCAACTTTGTACA